>JAYKTE010424557.1:0-10467 GCA_036873565.1 Xipholeptos notoides
AATTACACTATTTGACCTATAGCTGGAGGGAATGTGGGGATTCATACCTTTCCCAACAGTATTAGTACGAATATGAATCTAAGTTTTGCAATTTTGCATATATTTTCACAGACCTGACAGGTCAGACTTTCACTTCCATATTTTCCTCATTATGCCCTGTTTTACCTCTCTGGTTTTTACACCCAATCACATTTGAAGCTTAATTTAAATACATTATGGTTTATGAAACCAGTTCTTAAACTACACACTCTACTACAGACCCCATACGAATGCTTACAGTTCAAATCTGACAGTACTGTTTGCTTTGGGTAAAGCTAATTTTTAGAATAACATTTTCCAGCCGTCTTTCTTCAAAATTCTGGCAGCCTGAATATTGTCGTCTTTAATACGCGTGATCTGACACTTTCTCCTTCAAGTTCTCCACGTCCATATGCCTAGGGTTCCCGGTTTGTCTTTGACAACGTCCTTAAATCGTTTTTTTTTTTTGGCTTATATTTCAGCCGCTTCTTATATTCTAGCACCCACCCCCCAAAATCAGTTAAAGACAGTGACCTAACCTGTTCTTACTAGGTGTCCCGCCTAGCGCATTTTGTTGCACATAACAGGCTTGTATGCTGGAAGTGTCAGCCTGTTTTACATCTACGACATATGGGAGAGATTCATATTTAACGTTATATATCCGTCTGAGGCATGGCTGATGAAAGCTTTCAAGTAGCCTGTTTTATGCATATATGATGGGGTACCCTGTTGGTTTCGACCTATGAGGGATGTAAAGTTCGTTGTACATAAAATAATTTTCATTCTTATGTTTGTGCTTAATGTGTGTGACTATACTCGTCCTTGGTTTGAATAATATGTTGCAGAGACTGCATGAGAAAATTTCAGATAAAGAGGCGAACTGAATAGGTTGGGAGTCAGAAAGTGTGGGAATTCTAACCACACTTGTATCTACTAAGGGAATAACAAATTGGAAACTGTTAAACATATTCCGTTACATATTTACGTAGACCCACAATAATATAATCTGTATAGTAACTCTTGGTAGTTGGACTATAGATTAGTGTGAGTGGTAATGAATAACCAAAGTGGTCAATACTGTTGTACAGCTTTTTTATATATATATATATGGGTTTGGTATTTCTCTACTTGGGTTTCATCATCAGTAGAATACCTTTTTGTAGAGGGTCTGGAATCAAATGGTAAGGAATTTTAAGACACAAGAGATATGTAGGGAACAAAGAATTAAAAAGTGATACAAATATGTCATTTGTGAATACAAGGCAAAATGTGATACAAATATCTCATTGGATAAGGGGTTAGTGTAGGTGTAATAAATCATACAAGCGTGTGATGGGTTGTGAGTGCAGGGAAAAACTGTGTTGGCGAAATATAAGAAACACCAAGAAAAAATATAATTAAAAGGTAATATTAGTAGTGGAGCGGCTTACATCCAATTTTGAGCTGTACTCTTGGTGAGCAAAGCATGAAAATTGACACAAATGTTGATCAAAACATACTCTTTCCAAAAAAAAATTGTTGATCATCGTGATCTCCACCATTTTAAAGATACCCGCCGCCATGTATATTTGATATTTTGCTGCGTATCCATTATTGTTTATCACTACATGTAAGGGTTTTCTATATTTGTAAATTATGTTGTAGCATATTTTGGAAGGAATGTTAAACCACTCATCTTTACAATTTATTTCCAAATATGTTAAATTTCTCGACTTTCTTTTGCTGAATCTGTCTTTCAGCACTCTCCACAATGTTTTTATTGGGTTGGGACAAAGTGATAGTGGTACAAGTGTGTGAAATAATGAAATATACAAATATTCAGGGTGTATCGAGTAGCTTTTGTTCCCACTATATATATATTTATATTCAAGAAATTATATATATATATATATATATATAGAGAGAGAGAGAGAGATAGATAGATAGATAGATAGATAGATATAGATATATTCAAGAGACATTGGAGGTTTGTCTTTCTAAATACAAAAAAACTCTTCTACAAAAGATTTGTCATTCTAAATACAAGAAACTTTTTACCCTCGTGTTTTCATAGATTAATATTCATTCCCATTATAGCCGCCGTTATTACCTAACAATTTTTTTTTTCAAAATTACCAACTTAAAGTATACGATTTGAGAACTCAGTCAAATTTGATTGTTTGCAATTGCAATGTATACCATTGGAAAATCTCTAGAAATTTTGTTAACAAAATAAAACAATTCGGTTAAACTCCACACTATGGCAGCCCATTCCGTTATTTATTCAATTTTTATATAAGTACGAAACCAAAATATAAAGAATCTACCCTAATTAATGATAAATGAATAGATGAAATTAAAAATTGCCCATTACTTTCTAATTCTGATGTAGACTTTAATCCATTTTATTTTCAGTTGAGAGGATTAAAAAATAGAAATGGTTCTCGTTATCACAAGTAAAATAATAACAGAAGAAGAAATAATCCTTCTATAAGATAATTCTAATCTCTTTTTCACTATTTTCTCTAAGCTAATCTTATCAGCATTCCCAAACCCACATTCATTGTTTGTTTTGTGTCTTTTTAAAAGTGCCAACAACATCTATAGCAGATGTTCCGCTTTATTATTTTAAATTAGCAATATCGCCCAGCTTGTACAAGTATTTTTCGGACTGCTGTCCTCATCTATGTTATTGCAGTCTTCACAACGTTTCGGTCAGGTGATTGAACGTTTCGGTCAGGTGATTGAACTAGGGGACGTTCTTGTTGTAATCGGGAATGACAGAATTTCGAATTTAACCCTTTATTCAAACTATGGGCGTAGCCAGCTCTCGTTCCGTTAACCATGACCGGGTAGAGCGTTGAAATCTCGGAATCTTGGTGATTTCTGTAGTAGTAGTAGTAGTAGACCACAATACCATGGATGAGGGCAGCAGTCCAAAAAATACTTGTACAAATTATTAATCGCTCAGCTTATTTGAGGATTGTTTTGATGCTCCTTTTGAGTTCATTTTGACATGTGTTTTTTTAATACTAATGTTTCTTTTTTACTAAAAAAATGTCGCAATTTTTTTGAAAGTTGAATATTATTCTAATTCACTACGGTTACATTGTCAACTCAATAGGCAACGTAGCCCACACATATCGAGCGCAATGGGCATGTAACTATCTAATTTTTCAATTTTGACCTCTCGGCAGCTATTTTCCGACTCAATGCCGAATAGAAATAGTACCACAGGTCCAAATACCTCATATATCAAATTTGAGTCTCTAGACCTAAAATTGGGAAAGTAGCTTGTAGATGCGGTCCCTCAGACAGTTACACAAAAAGTATAGGATAAACAATTTTTATTTATTTATTTTTTTGTTTAAATGTATTTTCCTATAGCGCCCTGCGTACGACAGTTGCGGTTTCAAAGAATCATCATCAACACAACTTCATTTCCTAAAACAGTCAATCAGACAGCAATTGGAATCAATTTATGTCTAAAATAACATCTTTCCATGTCTGACTGTCCCGTGCTCAAAGTTGATATTTGATGAATGGACGACATTTTCGTTCTCCATGAACTATTATAATATTTCAAGCGGGCTAATTTATTATACAGCTTATTAACTTGTTTCTATGCTTATGGATTATATAAATATAGGACCACAACATTATTTTGCTAATATTAACAAAAACACAATTCTTTATTTCAGTAAATTGATATTAACAAGTTTAACAATTTTTCATTCGAATTAATTTTTAATTATTTTGTTGTCCCATGAAAATGGTTTATCATGTAACAAATATAATAGTCATTTAAAATGTTTTTTTTATTTCTATATTTTTTAATTCTGTGATTCACATTTAGGGTGGAAGAAAAAAAAGCATGACAATGCCAATCCTCTCCTGAACATGTTACTATTTTTCACAAGTGTTGATGTTATTTGTGTGAATTAAATAATGACAGCTCAAGATTTGATAAAACCATGGTTGACGGCGGTATATATTATCAGAAAGAATAAAAAGTAAAATTATTATTGCACAGAAAAAGCTAAACAAAATTTCAGCATCCAAAGTGTGCACCAAGATTGAAATGACGCCTACAGCTTTTACAGACCATTAAAATGGATGGCCTATTAGTATAAAAGTTTGTTGCAATGCAATCTTTCCAAACGTTAAAAGTTTTATAAGTCTAAGACTTCTAATGTTTCCAATCGTCTTAGACCAAGAGTAAACACAATAAGTGATTATGTTTTTTTATGTTTTTACCATTTTTCTTAAAAACCTTAGGTAGAAGATTAAAAACGTTCCGCAGTACTTCTAATGTTGCTATAACGTTGAACTGAGTCTAAAGATAAGCATAGAGAGAGAGACAGACAGACAGACAGAAACACTGGCATGCGGTTAGAGAAAGACACGCAGAAAAAGAGAGAGAGAGAAAAGCACACAGATAGTGGAATAGAGAAAAAAAAGAGAGAGAGAGAGAGAAAAGCACACAGATAGTGAAACAGAGAAAAAGAGAGAGATAGAAAGGCAAACAGTGAAGAAGATAGAGACATACATACAAAAAGAAAGATAAACATATACAGGCCGAGAGAAGAGAGAGAAACGTCCAAAGAAAGACCAATGCAACCAGAAAAAGAGCAACTGTCAAGCAGATGGAAACCGAGGTAGATAAATATATATGCATACATACATACATACATGGAGAGACAGGGGGAGAATGAAGAAATTTGACATTAAGAATAATGTTCTTAAACGTAGCCTAAAACTTCGACAGCTTGTTGCTACCTTCCTTACTACTATTATAATTATTTTCTTTGTTATAGTAGATCTTGCTGTATGCAATCACCTTTAATTCTATCAAAACTGGTTGCATACGATAGTTGTTCGCTCACTAAAATGGTCATGCATGATCCATCAACAAATCATCTGTGCATGGAGAAGCGAGTGGTAATACCTGGTGGTCGCTGATGACGAGGGTTGCATACAGTAAGATCAACTGTATTTGAAAATAAGAGCTATGGCATAAAACTCGAGAATTGTTCCTAAATTGATTGTATTGGATTCCGTCTAACACCTTTTATTGGGAAAGTCTACCTGGCGGGGCATAAATTACCGTTCGTGGAATCGTAAGACGTGAGTATGAACCGTAGTCGTTCCATTACGTCCGTTTTTATTTTGTGTACGGACTTGAAATTTGATATATGGGGTCTTCATATATGGATAACACTTTCTAATTGGTTTGGAGTCGGAAAAATTGCTGTTGAAGTGTCAAAATTTAAAATTTCAAAAACAGACAAAGGAAAATGAACTTAAAAGAACGTATTAAAGCATTTAGACTTCCAAAATTTACATAGCACAATGAGTCAGACAACCGAAATTTGTATAGCACAATGAGTCAGACAACCGAAATTTGTATAGCACAATGACAACTCAAATTGTAATTCATGAAATATAGCGTTTACCTGTTTACAAACATAATGTATGTTATTTCTCTCTGGAATAATAGGCTTCCTTAACTACCTTAGTAGCAAGTCTCCGGTTCCCAGGCAATACTTATTGTGATCTATAAACATGAATTATTTAACGAGTTCTTTTTAAAGTTTTATCTGAAAGCAAACCAGTTTGTCAAGAGTCTATCTAAATAAAATCAAAAAGTAATAAATAATGTACTTCAGAGCGTTGATTAACCAAAACGTTCTACAGAAGATAGAAACCGTGCAATTAATCTGAATAAGGCAAATAATAAAACCCTCTGCAAATATAATTCGAACAATTGCCCCCGTCCTTATTATTCTATGTCTCACTCCGTTTCGACTGAATACCTCTTCGGTTGTCATCAGGTGTCCTAAATTGACTCATATTGTTTTTAGATCTATCATTTTTTAAATTTATCTTTTTTTGAAATTTAGTGTTGGTTTTATTTTTCTTCTTTTAATTGAAGATATATGTTTGCTGTCAAGCGTTTCTTTTTCTGTAAACTCCTTACGTGCTCTAATGTTTGTTTATGTTCTTTTTTAGTAAGTTTTTGTTCGTTTGCTAGTAAGTTTTGCATGTGTTTTTTTAATGTAGTTGTTTTTCTCGTATTATTCTATGTGTAAATATAATTCTAAAAGTATGGAGTAGCTGATCACATCTGGAAGGAGAGTGGGGACCATGAGCCATGGTGAGACAAGGTTAGGATACTGGATCGAGAGAATCATTCGACTTTGAGATGTTTCAGGGAAGCAGCTGATATGTTAAATGACAACAACCTATTGAACAGACAGTGCCTGGTCGTGGATTCTATATGGGAACCCATTATAAGGAAATCTAGATCAGCATGTTAGTTAAAAAAGTTAATAAGGATGAGTAGAATAGACAGTATCATAATATTAGGAAATATTAAAAAGAATTCATTAAAAGAAGAAAAATAAAACCAATACTAAATTTCAAAAGAAGATAGAAATATATAGATTTAAAAATAATAAGATTCAATTTAGGACCCCGGAAAATACCGAAGGGTGATTCCGTCGAAACGTAGTGAGACAGAAAATAATAAGGATGAGGACGACAGTCACTTGTAGAATTTATTATTCCTTATCTCAAGGATTTCGAAAAAAAATAAAACCTTATTTAAAGAATTAAGATGATTATGCAAGCATTATGAGTATAACAGTAAATATGAGAACAATAGTCCTTAAAAATACTGTAAGTACAGAAATATGGTTTATATTACAGTAAAAATGAAAGCTTACCTCAAATTTTCTAAGCATTGGGCTAATGATAAAAAAAGAAACAAGAAAAATCCTTAAAAAGAACAAAAATCCTGGAGACACATCTTGCAACATTCTATAAGAAATCATAATGTGTTTTATGAATAGAGCTAATTTGGCTCCGGTTTTAGCCCCAACGAGCTTGATTATTCATGTAAAAAGGATTCTTATTTCATTTCAAGATAAAATGGGTTTGATGAATCATTAACTTTATTTCGATCAGACTTTTTTTTAAAAACTTTGCATTCCCAAGTAACATTTATGGACAAGCATGGAAGGGGTAACAACATTGAAGACAGAAAAACCTTAGAGAAGAAGAAGAATGGTTGTTGTAGATGTAGTTGTAGTAGTGACCAATTTATTTTTACCCCACGTGGCTTTAGATAATTCATGAAGATAGAAAGAACAAATAACTGAATATGGACGAATAAAAACACATAATCACTTGTTCATATTTCGTCATCTCACTCCTTTTATTTTGATTAATCTTGAATATTAATTCAATTAATATTACCATTTAGATTGAATCCTATTTTTTAAATATTGTATTCTTTTTTTCCCCATATATTTCTTTACAAACTAAATTTTATATTTTAATAAACAAAATTAACTATTTTAAATAATTTATTCTAATTAATTATCAAAAAACTAGTTTGGTTCAGTCGATAGGTCATCAGGATTTTAGGATGAAAATAATGAAGGCAATCTAATGGTATGGGGACCGAGTCTAGATGCCAGCTTCACGTTTTTCCGCCTTCAATTATGGCATCGTGTAATAATAAATATAAATATAAATATAAAAAACACACAATGGTCCTTATAATATAATATAGATAGACAATTCACTACCCGCTTAATCTAAAATACACTATACTCAAAAAATTCTGAGTATTAAATGTAATTAAAGGAATCCAAGGAAAGTAATACGAAGGAGAAATAATCATTTCACTTTTGGTAGGTCAAAAAAGAAACATTTAGCAATTCAAAGATTTGTTGATCTCAGATTTTGCATCTGTAAAGCAGTCAGTGTGTTAGCCTAATTTAAAAGACCTATATATTTGTCTTTTTCTCTCGTATACCTCTTCAAACACACAGACACACCCACACATAGACAGGGATTAATACCGAAAATATTGTAATACGCCTCATTTCAGACATTCCGAGAAAGAAATGTTGAGTACGTAATAAAGATAAGGAAAATGGTCTGAACATTTTTAAATAACATACACATAACTAATACTTATACAACATATTGTAAATTTCAGGCATCCAACCTATCCACACAAAACACAAGTGTTGGTTATGCCTATTAGCCGCAATAGGTCTCAAGATTATTTTCTATACTTAAATCATGTATGGCCTCCTGTGTGGGATTTAGAGTTGATAATGATGTGCTAGGAGTGTGTGTTGTTTTTATTCCGAACCTAGCAGGTATTAGATAGCTGGGGGCTTGTAAAGCAATAGTGGTACCAAGCTGGGTTGGAACGCCGAAAGGAATATAGAATGGCAGCTGGGTGGATATGTTAGAGGTAGTAACGAGTGGGCGAAGAGGAGTTGAAAACTGTTGAAAAGGGATTCCCAGAGGATTTTAAACAAGAAATGATGAGATGTTTGTGTCGAAAAAAAACGTCCATGCTGATGCACTCGATTTTGTTCTAGATTATTAAACACTCATCCAATTTGTCAATTTTTTTCTTCGCTTTCAAGGATTAGAATAGAGGATAATGACGAAGATAGTAGATGTTTTTTTTCGCGGTGTATCAAGTCTTTCATGAATTTTAATGTGGAAAAAATTGTTTTAGATTTTTTGAAAAAATATTTATGAAGCAACAGTTTAGAGAATACCTTATTGTGTTGAAACATTTTTTCGTAGACGGTATATTTTTAAGAATCTTTTGTTGTATTTTCCATGAAGGTCTGATTTATTACAAATCTTTTTTTCAATATTCTTTATAGAGAACATAATTAAGGATTTTTTTTTTGGAGAGGGGTTAGTATTTTTCATATTTTTCATTTTTTGATTTATTACAAATTTGATTTTCAATAAATATTCTTCACAAAGAAAAAAATTAAGAAAAATATGTCTTTAAGATACTTCTTTGAAAAACAATTGGAATAAAAACCTCCCCGTTTTGGGTATTATTTTAATATGGCACATTGGTCAAAACGTTGTAAATATAACATATAAATACTAATAACTTGAATAACATTCAGAATAATTCTAGTCAGAAATTAATTGATCCATGTAATGAATTTAACGTCATCAGTGGTAAATGCATCATCATTAAACTCTTTTAATGAAGTATTGGATAACTCAGGGAAACATCACCAATATTAAAAGATGAAAATTAAAAACCGAAGTTCCAATATCATGGAATCATTGTAAAACAGTTATAAATCACTTTTAACCGATATATCAATATTTCAATCAATCAATAAAATAAGAAGGACAGAAAGCAATGTCGTTTTTTTAGTTTGATCACATTGCAGCCTCTTAAGACTTACATAATTAGTGTTTTGTTTTTTAGTTAAATACGTATTGTAACACTAATATTAATTTTTCAGAAATAATATTTAGTAATGCCTAATTGTTTTTCAGTGGTTTTACCTTTGATAAATCAACATCAATGAAGAGCATCTGAGACATTGTATGCTTTTTTGTATGAATACAAAAATCAGTTCACACTTTAAAGCTGCACAAAGGATTCGAACTGTTCATAGGAGGAGCTTATTGAATGATCAAAAATGTCAGCGGTGGTTAGACAGGTTTCTTGGGTTTTTTTACCTGAAAATGTTAACCTTAAATATGAGCCAGGTTTGGGAAGACCAAAATCAATTGAAGCCAGTAAAGCTACTAAAGCAGATCAAAGTTAACCAACAGAGAATTGGCCCAAACATTTAATACAAGTCTCACCACCATAATTACATACCTTATTTCATGTTTCAGAAAAAAAGACATTACCTTACGTATTTCCAACCTAATATATTGTGGTGGGGTTACTTGCTACGCCTAGTTGTCTTTTCAATTTCGCACTGGTTTTACAATCTTGAATGACACATATTCCCCTGTGCTTTCTTTACTTCAACTGACTTTCATCAAAGTAAACCATAATGGAAATATATGAATATATAAATACATACTTCATCTTGGTCGTAAATGAACTGAATAGCCGAAGTGGTATAGTTTTTTTCCGGTTTTCCCCGAGTGGGCGTGAAATTAAGACAGTGAGGCGTAATTGACGTGTAGGCCAAGGCCAAGGCAAAATGGCTGTGAACTTCCGGTACAATGACAGGAAAAGGTCATTTCCAAGCAGGCGTCATCTAGAGCAGGCATGTCAAACTCAGAGTTTCGCGAGGGCCGTAGGAGTTAGTTTGTGTTGTTATGAGGGCTGCACTTCTATAATCATAATTGAGGTCGTTAAATATAAATCATTTGTAACTTCCATAAGCTCAACTTTGTAATGAAGAATTTGACGTCATCATACAACTGGGTAATGAGCTTGTTTTTACCTTGTAATTTTAAATTGAGATCGTTTAATTGTACTGTAATATCCACAGCAAAAGCCAGATCCTGGAACCAACTTTCTTCTTTCATTTCATCGGTGTTTTGACCTGTCATCTCCAAAAATGTGGTTATTTCTTGCCTTAAATAAAATCTTGTTAACACTTTGTGACACGACAACCAGCGCACATCTGTGTAGAATGGAACATCGGTGAACTGATT
>JAYKTE010424668.1:0-10466 GCA_036873565.1 Xipholeptos notoides
TATATAGATATATATATATATATATATATAGAGAGAGAGAGAGAGAGAGAGAGAGGGGGGGGAGAAAGAGAAAGAGAGAGGGTGAAAAAGAGCAAGTGAAATAGGAGAGACAAAGGATAGAGAGATATAGTAATGCCGGTCTGTCAACAAACAAAAGTTCTGATAAGGAATTAATTGCAACAATTACATCATTAGTTAAGCCAACATTTTGTCCTAACCAACACGACAATCCTTTAATTTAGGATCTTGTCACAGTCTGGCGACGATGACAAATAGCAATTTTCTTTCAAAGACAATGGAATTATAAAAGAGAAGTCGCCATTATGAATGACGAGTTCAGAAAACGCGTTGCGTATTTCCCAGCACTCTGTTTCATTTAAGTTGAAACCCTCAGCTACGTATCGTAACTGCGCCAAAAGCTGGTACTTTATTCATTTATACTATATAATAAAGACAGTCGTGTGTTTATTTATATTTATCTATAGTGTCGCACCCTGAAGATTAATGGCCAAAACGTGTAGTTCGAATTGGGAGTCAGACCTAAGGCCAACAGTTTGCTTTCATTATTTTTATCTTAAAATTCTTATGCATCTATGATCTTTATAGATTCCTATATTCTGTGAGAATTTGATGAGAATTTTGTTGTCTGGTAGTAAATTTATCGAGAACCATAGTTGTATTTTTTATACTTTGATGAACAATTTATTAATTTCTGTTAGCAAAAAGGGGAAAGAAGCTTTAAAAAGTATGATTTCTCTTCACTTTATCAATCAGTTTATAAGTGGGCCACTTTGAATAGATTTTATAAACTTTGGGCGACCCTGTAAAATTTGCAAATAAGAGTCCTTGTTCTTTCACAAAATTTAATATTGCTTCGATAAAGTGGCACTCTTTTGGGGTTGTTCTCTGATTGGTCTCATATTTAGGTTGAATTTCTTGAGAGAATAATCCTTTTAAGATTAAAAGCAGATGAATAAGTGCTCAGACTTTGAAATTGATCAATGAGAGTTTACTGTTCGTTTAATGACGTTCACATTTGACCCCTTTCCACTCCCTCTGAGGGTCAAATAGCGCTTCTTGTGTTATTCAGAGAACGGGTTGCCAAAAGATAGACGTTCATAGAATATGATTGTTCTCGGTATTAAGTAATCGAATAATCAATTGATATGCCGTTAAACAGAAAACAAACCAAATATTTATCAATGACTTACCTGAGTCGCGGGGTTTTAAAGATTAAATCAGAGGTAACCAATTTCCTTTCCCTATAAATCTATTAATGATTATTTTAGATGCACCACGCAAACTTGCTTTGCGGAATCTTCCGATGAGGGTTAGGAATCTGTTTTTCGAGTTTTCGAATTGTTATAATGAATACAACAATTTGAAAACTCGAAAAACAGAGAACAATCATATATAATGAACGTCTATCTTTTGGCATCCCGTTCTCTGAATAAGACAAGACGCGCTATTTGACCCTCAGATGGAGGAGAAAGGGGTCAAATGTGAACGTCATTAAACGAACAGAGTTTAAACTCTCATAGGTCAATTTCAAAGTCTGGGCACTTATTCATCTGCTTTTCATCTTAAAAGGATTATTCTCTCGTGAAAGTCAACCTAAATATGAGACCAATCAGAGAACAACCCCAAAAGAGTGCCACTTTATCGAAGCAATATTTAATTTTCAAAGTTAATAATTTCACAATGCTTCGACTACTGCGTCCCCTACCTCCAATCTTCTTCAAGTAATTCTACTTGATCTTACGAAAAGTGTAATCGGAAATCTCCACAGAAATTTCGAATTTAACTTGGGACTAGACGGTTCGTCTTCTGTTAACTCAATAAAAAGGTCGACTGTTCTTCCGTTAACTTAACATAGAACTAGATACATCTCATTTCATTAACTTAAAACGAAAATAGACGGTTCTTGTCCCGTTAACTTAACACGGGAATTGAAAGTTCTCATTTCGTTAATACGGAAGTAAACCGTTCTCGTTATGTTAGCTATAGCTAGGTAGTAAGTATTGCTATGTATTTTCAGTTTTTGAGAAAGATTGAAACCATAATCTAATTCTCATTAAGCACTACACAAAATCAACGTTTTATTCTATTGCACCTATGAAGGTATATCGACCGATACGTTATGAAGATAACAATCAGAATGAGTACATGTGTCCGAAAACTTGAAACACAAACTTGTTTGTCAACTGGATATTTTAAAGTCTGCCATTATGAACACCTTTTACTTGTATATAAAATGATAAGCATTTTACTTATTTTGAATGTATAGCAGAGCAAAAACTATTTGTAAATAGTTATTTTTGCGTCCATGAGTGTGCAAAATATATACTGGCCAGAGAAGGGTATGGGGTGACTGACTTTGTCATCATGTCCACGCCCAGAAGGAGGTTTGGCGCCAGTATTTGATCTTAATCTTAAAGACAATGCCAAATTCAATGTCCCGTGACCGACTACTTAGTCAATTCTTATGGCCATTCCGTCCATACCAACCGGCCAACCATAGCTCCGGAGATCTACACTAAGTAGAAAGGTGTGAGCTGATAGCTTTATCATTAGTCAGGTAGATTGCTCTTTAGATAAGAGAAGTTAGGAGTACAATGGCATGTGTTTCGATTGGGTCTCTGGGCGGGTTGGTCTAACAAAACTAGTTCAATCTTTATTTCTTTATTAGTGTTTAGTCAAATTCGTTACACTGGCAACCTCACGCCAATTAAAAGAAGCTCGGTAGGCGAGTGGTAATGCGAGTTGACTTTGCAATCGTTATAACAGATAGACCATTGGTTTCACTTTCCGTCAGATACCCTAAAAGAAGGTATGAATCCTCATCCCCTTCCAGCAGTGGGTTAGATAGTTTGACTAGTATTCTCTAACGATTAGCCAAGAAAACAAAAGAATATTATCAAAAATGACAGCAAAGATTGACATGATGTAAAAAATCAAAGGAAACCAATTGAAAGACAAATACTGGACCTATTATTTTAATATAATTTTACTTGTAACAATTTTTATTAAAATGTTACCGATGATTAGATGCATTAGATAATTAGGTTTGTTTGTCTATTTGTTTGTATTTTACTGCATATCAACCATTTTAGTCCATTTAATGCCGAGAACAATAATTTTTAGTAAACGTTAGTTTTTGTCAACACTGCATTTTTTTACTAAAACAATATGTACTATGGAGGGAATGTGGGATTCCTACTTTTCCCCTAAGCTTATTAGTCCGAATATGAACGCAAACAGAAAGACTGGGATTCGAACTCGTGTGCTACGATTCCTAAGTCCGACTGCCTATTCACTGGGCAAAGTCGACTTCTCCAGATAATTAGGTACTGTGAGATATAATTGATTGAGTTTCTCTTCATTTTTAGATATACAATTATAGGATTTAAAGGATTAAATTTATCCAGGATTGTGTGACATCGAGGGTGTATACGACGTGATCAACGTCCATTACGAAACTAAAAGGGTGGGTCTGAGGCGAATTTGCAGAGATAACACCCAAATTTCCCCAGACAACTGTTCTGGCGTACCAAGAATGCATTGTATCAATGAGTGATCATTGTATCTATGAGTGATTGGTCGAGAATATTATGGATCACATGGTAGCGCAGCGCACAAATAACATAGAATTGCTCCGAAATTTGGGATAATAAAATCCCAGAATTCTATTTTTTTTAGTTAAGTTTAAAGGAAATCAGTTGAAAAGCAAAAGAAAAAATGTTTTAGTTTCAAATCTGGTGCTAAGATAGACCACTTTTTATATATAAGTGTACCAACTTGTACTTTAAAACATCTAATATATTTGCTACTCATCAGAAAAAACTGTGCAGGATGCATTCTAAAAGGAAGGCTACATCTCGGTGGCTGTCAGAGAGCACATAATTGACTCTTGTGTCAAACTCGCATTTCTGCAACTGACCGCAGCTAATTTTTGTTTGTTATAGTTTTACGGCAGATCAACACTTTAGGTCATTTAATGCTTAGAGCAATCATTATTAATTAACTGTCTTTTGTCCACATAACTTTTTAAATAACACAATATACACTATTTAATCCAAAGCTTGAGGGAATGTCGTGATTCATACATTTCCCAGGGGTATTAGTCCAAATTTAAACGCAAGCAGGAAGACTGGGATTCGAACTCGCGTATTAAGACTCCAAAGTCCGACCGCCTATCCACTGTCCCAAGTGGACTTCCCCGTGCCTAATGTAATATTGTTGAAAAATAAACACAAATAACACGTGGACAGTTCCAAAAGTAATGCTACCTATTTTTTAAAAGATTTTTTTTAAAGTTGAAAACCTACAAATATGGAAGGGATACTGTTACGTTCCTTGTTATGGGGTAACAATATAAAAGTAGAGAGTCCGGGTAATCAGTGCGAGCAGTTAAGCTGCGTAAGAATTCTCTGCTCAACGGCAGAAATGTCTGGTTTACATAGAGCCCAGACGAGTCCATTATGTCAATGGATATAGCCCATGGATATAGCCATGGATATACCCCAAAACAGATATCATTAAAACGATCAACCCTTTGTTTTCCAGAATTTGTTTTTTTACATTATCACGAACATTTCCAATGTACTTTTGTGCACTCTGTCACTGAAATCTCTGTCACCACTCTGAAATCAACGAAGCCATCTTGTGACTGTGCTCACATCAACTGTATTCATAAACGTTCAACAGAAGCCGATGAATGTTGTTCGGTTCAACTTTTTCTGCATAGAGGAATTCAGTAACGCATCTCCGTCTCTGATGCACGTCCATAGCAGGAGTGTTTTTTCTTAGAGTCTCGCACCGTCAATATCTGCAATAGAGGGGTGAATTCATGAGTTCACCCTTCAGAACCATGCGATTTGTGATCCCCTCTTATCCAATCGGGCGAAATAAGAAAATAGGAGGTATTACTTTTGGAAGGACTCTGGTATGTAGTATTAATGTTTTTTTTTATTCGTTGATTTGATTTTCCTGTTTTTATTCATTCTACGAATTCAAAGTGCTGGAAGAACAAAAAATATATTTAAGAATTGCTATTACCAAGTATTTGCAAACCCTTTTATAAATGCTTGACAAAAACACCAAGTCACCAAAAATAGAAGAAAAAATAAATTCTTTCTCTGTTTCCCAAAACACACACAACCCTTTAAAACAATGCAGAATCACCCTATTCTACAACTTAAGGATTCCTGTCGACAGATTCTTTCTCCTCTTTTTAACATTCCACGGCTATCACCGTTCCACTCACCCAACCCATTACTTTCTCTGTTATTATGCTGTCCAAATATTAATTTTGACTTTGACATTTAAACGTCTGCGGTTTTAAGAAGCGTATTGTTTAAACTGTATAGGTTAACACATGTTGTTTTTTTTTTATAAGTTTTCTTAATTTACTAATATAATTTTTATTCGGTTACCATATTCTTTAAATTTCGGATAGCTTTATTCTACTTGATCTTTGATTCGTCTAGACACAAAACCGGGGCACCCAGAAACAAATTAACAGGGTGCGAATTGCGGCCTTTTACCGATAATCCAGACACAATAAATGAATAAAAATGCAAACAATATTTGATAAGTATATATAGATTGATTTTATGTGAAGAGGAAAATATAAAAAATATGTATTAATGAATTCAAAGTTTAAAGAACTAATTATGAGCGGTAAATTTTTTCTTATTATATTTTTTTCTTTAACTTTATTTCTGACTTTAAAGGCTTTCATTTTTAGATATAGATGTCCATCGATTTTTGGAATTTTCCACTTAGCAAATACAAGTTGATCAAAGGGTTTTATTTTAGTTAAACTAACATAAAAAAGGCTACATAAAAAGCATGAATTAAGAAGCATATATCAATACATATAATTTGATTGAAAATTTGTTTAGACATCATGGCATTGCAGGAAAAAGTTGATCAAAAGGAAGAAAACTCATTTTCTTTCTTCTCTGTTAAAATTTAGTGTAAAACTAATTTACTATTCATGTTGGAGATTCAGTCTACGAGTTGAGCGGTCAGTATGAAAGAAAGCAAGGTGGCTCTTTAAATTTGTCTTCTCTCTTGGGAAATCTAAACTTTAGTTTTACCAAAATGAGAGAACTTCCATCTTCGTAGAAATGTAGCCTTTATTTTTTAGCAAAAGTGCCAGAATCCCTATCCCCATCGATGTTTCCACTGCTACACAAGCCTCAATTAAAGTTATTCAAAATGCAATATCAATCTATCCCGGAAAATTGGCAACCTAATAGAAAATATCCACCAAAACCTAATCTAGCATGTAAAAAAAGTATGAAGGAAATACACACAAATACATACACACATGAAATTTATGTTCATAGATATCGAGACGACCCTGACTCTTTAATAATATCAAAAACTCTGTTGCATTAGTTGCTTTCGGGTTAAGTGTGTGCATAGGCGTTCGGAGAGCACTTTGTCACTCACATCTCTGTGGTCACTGTGAAATACATGAACCCGTTTCCTAACTTTGCTAACATCAATTGTATCAGTTTCTTAAATGTTCATCAGGTGCTGGTGAATGTTTATCAGTTCAATTTTTCCTGCGTGGAAAAATTCACTCAAGCATCTCTGCTTCTGATACACGTCTGTAACTCGCAACAAAGCGATGAAACTTTCAGACCATAAAAGCACAAGTTTAATTATCATAACAATGCAACTTGAAATACCCTCTGATCAATTCGAGCGAAATAAAAAGTCGGAGGCATAGCTTTTGGAACTCACCTTTAAATTTAAAGCATTCGAATTGTTACCCTTCTAACTAAGGGAAAAACAAATGAAATAACTATTTAGATGCCTTCTTTATAAATACAAGCTAAGTTTTATGCTTTATAGTAGATTTTTCCATCATTAATATATTCTGCTAATATTGTTCGTATGTTTGAATTTGATGTTTGAATCCATCGATGTTGGGAACGCTAATCGATTTATCCAAAGTTTCACACTATTCAATAATTAATTCTTTTATCTACAGTGCGTTCAGAAAGTAACTATGCACTTTTATCTCATACATGGGAATTTCTATGAAATCTAACTATGAAATATATTCAGTGATTTTAAAAAGAAATTTCTTATGAAATTAAATAATAAGTATATATTGCCTTTTCAAATGCAAATTTCTCTTAAACTCAAAACTCTTATGTAATTTTCAAATGCAAATTTCTATGAAATTGATGATTCATATTAAAAACACGACTTATGCTTCGTCTTTTGAATTTATATCTATCCAGTAATATTTCAAACGCAGTGTATTTCTGGATTTTTTTAAAAGTCCTGTCACCTTCTTTTGCTTACTTTTTTCAATACCTAATTTTTCTAAATCCAATTATAGTATTTTTTTCTAATTTATTCCTTAATTTTGTAATTATGTTTATCTATACTCCCTTTCTATTCTTTATCTTTCTCCTCTCATATTTCGAACTAACTCTATCATCTAACATTTTCTGTGCACCTATGTTGGATGCGATAATCTGGAATACTACAAAAATATTTATTTAAGGATCAACTAAGCCCCAAAATAAACATATTCTGTTTTTAAAGTATTTTTCCAAATGTATTTTGAATTATATAATCTTTTTCTTGCGAGCCAATTAAATTCTCTAGTAATCTATCAATGAATTCGTACCCTGTATGTGTTGTACGCTGTTGCTTTCCACCCAAGCCAACCAAACAATCAATTAACCAATCTTGGCAAGTGAGGTACCAAATTAGAGCTCAGGACAAGATAAATCTCCAGATTATGTTTATTTTTTTTTTATCGGTGCTGGGTTTCAGGATATTTTTAAATAGGGTCTTTAGGGTTATTTAGACCCTTTTGGACACTAATTTTGGTCCACCTCCCAAGTTGTAATATTAGCTCAACTGATAGTTAGTCAATAGGGGTAACTTGACCTTATGATAAGATATTGTTCTCTCCGCCTGGAACGAATTGGAATGTGATTTACAAAGATACCCTATAAATTGGGGAGGTACCAAAAACATCTGGAATGTCCCGGGGAATGTTCTATGATGTGAAGTTCTGTGATTTTTATGGTATCAAGTAAGAACGCTGCAAAAATTGCTCATTTCTTTTTTCTTTTTTCTACACATAAAAAGTTAATAAGACTGATAGCTTGCAATGAGATCACGTATATTAAATATCTTTTTAACATCAAAAGTAGTGTGAAGCTAACAAGATCTATTATTTACCCAGCCGAGCAAAGAACTGCAATTTGACATACGTATGTAATCTATGACAGATTGCCCCACTTACACAGCCGGCAAGACTGTAGGTTTTCTTTTTCAGGATTTTCCTTCTACCAGTCTGTCAGAACAGGCAAGCTGTAACTGTTTCAATTCTATTATGAACAAGTGTGTATCCCCATTAAAAAGAACAGGTTTTAAAAATGATATAATAAATATTACCTTAAAATATTGCATTCATGCTGATTGAATTGTTTTCAGGATCCTTTATTTTTCTATTTAAAAAAATAATTTAAGATATTGAACTTTTAAAAATGGTAAGCCTAATTTGAGAATTTACTTTTTAAATTTCTTGGCTGTATAATTTTTGAATCGAAACGGATGCTTTTTGCTTAGCTGGTTCTGACATTTTGAACATTATACAATTATCTAACAGGTTCGGTTACGATCTTTAAATTCTGTGACAGAACACTTTCTTTTGGGTAACTAACAAATATGTTCCGGTATACACAAGCTACGATATTCCTTACAGGAATCTTTTCATTTCCCCATTGCGTCGTTAGAAACTTAATTTATTCTTTATTTAATTTTCTTAAATTTTTGCTTCTAAATTGGTTTGTCGGTCAGTCAATAGGTTAGTCGCTCGGTCGGTCGGTCGGTCAGTTGGTTGGTTGGTTTTAGTTAGTGTGTTAGTTTGTTGGTTTTTGGTTGGTTTTGGTTAGTAGGGTAGTTAGCTGATTGGTAGGTTATATGGCTTTAGTTGGTTTTGGTTTGTTTTGCTCAATGGGTTGGTTGGGTAGTTGGTTTTCGTTAGTAGATTGGTTGGTTGGCTGGTTGCTGGTTTTGTTTTTCAGTTTGTTAATTGCTTGGTTTTATTTAATGTTATATCAGAATTTCAAGTCATCTAATGCCGTGAATAATCTATTATAATTCTCTAGAGCATGTGTGGAAAAGAAGTGATTTATAATAAATAGTATGGTAGTAGGATTGTAGAAGTTTGTGTTTCATTTGCCTTAAAATTGATTCTCCAAGTTAATACTTCTATATGCTTAAAAAAACAACAACAAAAAACAACAAAAACACACATTTTTAATCAATGATTTTCGGTGAAAAATTATAGCCCCTTTGTTAGAGCAAGTGGCGCCCCGTCAGGTAAGGTCAGATTTCTGTGAATACCAACAGCAAGAACAGCATTTTTCCAAGATTCCACACATCCATTTCGTCTCAGTTATGCGAAATATCCGGTCCGAGACAACTCATGTTTGTTTTTTCAGGCATATGAAAAGATGGAATTCCGGAAGAATAAATAAACATGAGAAGTAGCAAGAGATTAAATGAATAAATGAATGAAAAATAAACTTGCCGATTCATTGAATATGCTGATGTTATTTTGAGCCAGTCACGTTTTAACATGTCACTGTATGGGATACAATTTTGTAAACTACTATATTCGACCGCATTTAAAACCCAGTTATTAGTCTTTAAACTTACTTTAAAAAAAGCACTACTTCAACTACTTAGTGACATCTGACAAAAAAATAATCCATATCAGATATAATATATCCCAATCTAACCTGAAATTGTATATTTGCTTCGTTTTGGTTTAAGCTATTTTTGTAGAGGTGGGAATGGCGGTCTTTTAATGCCGACAGTAATAATTTTTTATAATAGTAGACCATGTTGTGTTCAGGAAAAAAATTATTTTAATGGCCTGTAAAAGTGGTAGAGGCGAAAGTTTTTTTTAAGAAATTTTCCATAAAATAATTAGAACATTTTTTAGTAACTTTTCTCAAGCGAAATTTGTATTAATTCGAAGTTTAAATCTTAATCCACAAATTGAATGCTGAACTTTGGCTAGCTTTCTCCAAAAATCTGATCAGCTACAATTCAGCTTCTTATTTACTGGGACAATATTCAATGTATCAATGATTGATTTATTAAATATTGTGTTGTTAACATTAATTTCTAACAATTGTGCAACATATGTGCTTGGAAGAAAATAGTATGACATTCAGGGGAATATTGGATTTTTTTCACTTTAATAGTAGGTCACAGAATGAAAAATCTAGGATGAGTTATATCTTTTGATCCACAGACAAAAGTCTTTCTTTCTTCAACACAATCTTGGAATAAAGGTATAAATAATTCTGCTGTTTGCCGCATAATTGGAGGGAATAAGTAAATTCAAATATTTTTTAGCATTATATCGGAATTGAACTCGCGTATGACGACTCCAATAACCGGGTACA
>JAYKTE010424779.1:0-10465 GCA_036873565.1 Xipholeptos notoides
AAATAACATTTCATGGGTTTGGCTATTAACTTTTCTATTTGGCTAGTAAATGAAAATATTTAGTTGTCAAAGGTCAAGTAAAATTAAATTTGTCCATAGAGCTCTGAAATATTAAAAGAAACAAACAAATGATTAACATGGAAAATGGTTGCTTTAAAAAAATGGAATTCCGTTTCAAATCAACAATTCTGTGATTCAGTTTGCGATTCCATGATCATGGAAAATTGGGGTCCCTACATATTCCTGTTTCTTTCACAGTATTTTCTGATATTTTTCTTATAATGGTATCATATGTGAATAACCATTTATAGCTTAACCAAAATGCAGACAAGTCATAAATATTGTAAATTAAGTTTTATCCCAGAAATATATAGCTGCTTGTTTTATTTGCTGATATTCTCTTTCTCTCTCCTACTATTGGTGTCCATAGGTGACTCTTTGATTGATCATTGGCATCTTTTTTGATGTCTCAATATATCTGCTACCTTTTCTTTCTTTCTTTCTGACTTTTCTCTCATCTACTCTATCAGCTGTCTCCTAAAGCAAATTAGTGCTATTAATTATTATTCCAAACCTTATCTGTTGAGATAATTACTGGAAAGCATGAAAGGTAAAAATGTTTTCCTCTGCATGAATAAGCAATTAACATATCTGCTTATAAAAACTGCTATGATGACTTCATATCTTCACTAAATGAAATTAACCCCAAAGTAGACAATTTATTGAATAAAGCAAAAGTTACATGATGACCTTTTTCTATTTATTAAACTTGTTTTATTAAAATTATAAAAATCTAAAAACTTTTTTATAACATTTGAAAGGTTCAAATTCAAAATGATTTTTATGCAGTAAAGCTATGCTTTTTTAGTCATATGCAAAATAATTTCAGATAGTGACAAAATGGGCTGTTATGAAGTTATTTGAACTCAGAATAAAGATAGAATATTCAGGTATTTTGTTTAAGTCTAATAGAATTTAAATTTTTAGATTGATATTTAAATGCATTCTTTTTATAGAAAAAAACAATAGGTATTTGTATTTTGATAGATTTTTAGTATTTAACATTGTCAAATCTTAATTATTACATAATATAATGCAACATGGCCAAATTGAAAATTGACAACTTTTCAATTTTAAAATTACATAATTTTATAAACTATAAAACAAATAATGGTTATATGTAATTTTTTTCAATCATTCTTTGTGGCAATGAACTAAAAAATTATTATTAATTGAAATATATATTATTCCTATTTTAGTAATTATCTGAAGGTTAGTTTGTGAGGAGTTAAAAAAGTCGTGAAAGTCTTCATAATACCTATCCAGAGTTAATTGTGAATGTGACAATAGGGAGCTGGAGTCTGGACATGTGAATTAAAAAACAATACTTGCACAATTGTATTATGTTTATTTGCTTTGGGTCTGATGGTAGTTATAAATGAACAAACAAAGAAACAGAAATGAAAAATCCTACTCTTCAATTTATAAATAGATAACAAGTCATTTCTAACTTTGTTTTTGTTTTTACTTTGGTTTTGCTACTATAAGAAATAGAAATAAGGTCAAGAGATAACTAAGTGAAGATCTATTGAGTACAAAAATATTTTGTTTCCAAGGTTTTATCTCTTTATATTTCCTCGAAACTAAAAATAAAAACAATTAAACAAGAAAAATAAACTAATATATCTGCTTGTCATTTTAATTGTATGGTATTTTCTATTTGGAAATTTATTAATACAGTATCATTTTTAAGCATTTTCAATATGTTATTGAAATCTTGTGTAATAGTGAAGTAAAGAAAGTTTAAAGAATGATCTCCTTTATTAATATACAGTGTATGTGCCCATTAAAAAAACGGATTTTAAAAATAATTTAATAAGTTTTACCTTTAAATATTGCATTCCTTTTTTTATCCGCAAATATAATTCATTTCAAATAATTATTCTACTCAATTATTAAAAATCTACTTTGTATCTTTGTATGCCCAGGTGTTAATGATTAAGTACAGAAAATGAAAAAAACATTTTATATAGCACTAATGGCTCAGTTAGTAGAGCATCAGAATTTTAAGATGAAAATAATGAAGGCAATCTAAAGGTCTGGATTTCGAGTCACAATGGTGGCTACACATTTTCACCTTTTAATCATAATAACATGACATGATAAATATATATATAAATAAATAAACACACGATAGCCTTTATTATATAATATAGATAATTTGATCTATGAGATTTTAATTACATAGATATTGTTTGTATCAATTTAATAGATTGTTAGCAATGATAGAATAATTGAATAATAATTTACTACAAATTTTAATTTGCATATCCAGGAATACCTTAGAAGGTCATATTCAGATTTGTTTCAATTTTTTTCATTCCATAAAACTTTCATTCAAAGCAAATTAATTTTTTATTGAATAAATGTTAGTTGAGTTATAGTATTTATATTTATTAAAAAGATTTTTTTTTTTTTAATAGTACAAATAACAATGACTCCTTTCAGAAATATAGATACTTGTCATAACCAAGAAAAAAAAGGATTGTATCCATGTTTTTCAAAATGAAATAGCACAAATAACCAAGTTCATCAGAAATTCTAATAAAAATTAAAACAACTCTATATAAGTAATGTAATATTTCAACAAAAATGAGAATAACAATCTGAAATATGTAAATACTTCTCTGCAATGTAAGAAAGAAGATTAAGACTTAAGTCTGGTATGGGGCAAAGAAACTGTTAAGTTATCTTTTGTTTTTGAATTTATATTTTTACTGAAATATTTCAATTTTCTTGTTTTCCAATCTTTGTTCACATTCTTTTGTTTGTTGAGTTTTTGTTTTGATTTATTTGATGTATGTTTGAAATTTAAATGGGAAATGCTTCAAAACACGTTTCAATAACAATTCGTCACTGACTTGTGATCATTTGCAACAATCATACAATCTATACAAATTTGCAGTTAGCGCATAAACTATATTTTGTGGCCGGATACTGAATCTCTTCCACTACTAATGAAAGTAAGTTGTATATGTGCATAGCTACAATTTATATATATGTGTGTGTTTGTGTAACTGTTCAACTAATGTTCATTTTTAGTATATGTATACTGTTTACTATTATATTTCTGATATCTTATTTTCATTTTAAACTTGGAAAAATTTAATTTACACAATATAATCTTCAAAATCAACCGAACTAGCTATTCAAAAATCTTATTGTTATATCTATTAGTGACTTTTTTAATCGTATGTTTTGATTTTGTAAATTTTGATTTTATTATGTAATGATATAGCAACAATACTTCGTATTGGCTTGGTTTCCTCAAATATTTTGAAATTTTCCAGTGACCTTGTCATGTTACAGATTCTAGCAAGATTTCCATAAATCCAAAGAGCTCTTATCCAAACTGGTTGCAATCTAATCTCTCTTTTTTGTTTCCAGGGTTTGCAGTTGATAATATTCCTTTAAAATTAATCTAATCTGGTATTTCTTTTGTACATTAAAAATAAGATCTTACAAATTTTTATTTTCTTTACTAACTAATACTCTCACTCTTATCTTTCTACAATCACTTTTAAGGAGCCAAGAAAAACCCTGAAGCATGCACATAATCTATATTATTTAGATTATCTAAACTTATATATAAATGGAACTTTATCTGTCTGTGTGTCAGTCTGTTACCTATGGACTCTGAAACAACTGAGCCGATTTTCTTGAAAATTCACCCAGTTGTACTTTGTGTCTGGTGTTTTCTTAGATGTTGTTTTGGAATACCCTCAATAAGTATCGATAATCAAAAAATCAGCTTCTAGAAAAAATGGTTAAATTTACACAAAATTTTACACAGTCCTACAGTATACCTTTTTAAAAAATTGTTAAAAAAATTTCATGACTACAGACCAAACTACTTTGCCAATTTTTGGTCTGGAGATTTAAAATTTGATATATGAGGTATTTCTATTTGGTTTGTAGTCAGAAGAATAGCTGCATGGCCAGGCAATATGGCTAGTAATCAATATTCTTTGTTTCATTTTAAACATATATTGTTCAATATTGAATTATTATTAATGTTGAATCAAATGAAATAAATACTATTTTGAATACTTCAAATATATTTCACCTCATTAACTGCATATAATGGTTTCTTTTTTATAATAATTCAATTTAATACCAACACTGATATGAAACACATATTTTCAATTATTTTCAGGAAACATTTTTTTTTAATTATTCCTGTTATTACTATGTAAAAGTGTTTGTAATAAACAAGTAAACAAGGTTCATGGCTTTTTTATCTTAGAGTGTGTTTTTTTATAACTAATAGTATAATTCGTATCTGTAATGTTTATTCCTCATATCACATGTGTAACAGCTACTGAACCAGACTGATACGTATGACAAGAATAATGTACCAGTTCCTTTATTTCGGTAAAATATTTTGAGAAACCTCAGATTTGTTATTTTTTTAAATTTTTGTCACTTTTCTTTTTCTAATTTAGAGGGATTAATTTATCTTAATTTTTTTTCATGTAGGAAACTCAATGTTCAAAATAGAGCTTTGCATTTCAAATTCAAATGGCTCTAATAAATGATGAAAATTCCTAGATAAGTGGTTTGTGTGAATAATTGTCATCTCTGTTCCATCTCAAGAAAGGATGAAAGTAAGTAACTTATAAACATGAAACATTCTTTCATTTCCTTCACTTTCTTTTTATAATTTTGATAAAATTGATTTTATAACCAGAAATAATACAACAGTCTCCCTTAAAAATAAAAATAAAAAGTTTTCAAGCCTTTTATTTTATTTTTTTTTTCAATAAAACCAACAAAGATCAAAGTTTTTAAAAACCCAAAGTCTCAAAGAAAATGCGTTTTAAATTTTTTGATTGGATGTATCAAAAACAAAAAAAAAATTTTAAATGGACAAATTTAATAGCTAACTTCAAAAGTCAAACAAAGTTAAAAAAATCTAGGTAAAATTTTTAAAATTACTTTTCTAACAGAAATTAATGACTAGGTAATTCAATGTGTAATTTATATCTTATGCAAAAAGCTTCCCTTTTGCAAATACCTTTTTAAAAAAATCAGTTATTTACAAAGCTATCCAAAAAAAAGTGTCATATTTACGAAGAGATACATTGTTCAGGCTGATGCTGCTGTCCAAATTGATATTGATAGAAAACGATGATGGCATTAAAAATCAAAGGAATCAGACGATAGATTGATATAAGCAGTTTTTCTTTAATTCAGCCAACAGCCCCAAAAAAAACAAATGAAAGGAACAAATGACTTTATTTATGGACTTGGGGTACAAGTCAGTTCAATTCTAAAATAATACCTTCACCCCAGCCCTTTTTTTTTATAATCTTTCCAATAGTGATGGGATGATTCCTTGAAATCGTAATTGTTAATCGTGTATTTTTGGGGGAATCGGAATCACATGGTTAAATAAATACCTTAAATTTATGATTCTTTCATTACGATTCTCTTGAATATTTAAGTTAATCGAAATCGTTAATCAACATTTTCCTGGAATCGGAATTGGTATCGGAATCTGACAAAATTTGGGAATCATCCCAACACTACTTTCCAACCTGTGTTGTTTTATTGTCCGTACTGATACTAAATTTTTTGAAGAGTTTTGTTAATAGAATTGGTTTAAAATTTCCAACTTTATATTTAATTTTCAAACTTCTAGGAAAAAATTCTTCAAAGAAAAAATACATGATTTTATTCATTTATCTTTAAATTGTGATATATCTATATACCTATAAAAATGAAATTGTCTGTGTGTGTTTGTCTGTCTGTGTACATTTCCCTACCAAACTTCTCTGTCAATTTTCAGCATACAGACTTGAGATTTTATATAAGAGATATTCAGACATGGGGAAAACTTTTTAATCAGTTTTGGCCCGGAAATTTACACTGTAAGGGGTCAGAGTTTAAAGATTTGACCTTTGCCCCTCGTATGAAACTACTCCACCAATTTTGGGTTTAAACACTTAAAATCTTAGATATAGATGATATCCACCCAGGGAAAACTTTTTAATTGGCTTTGAGCCAGAAAAAATAACTGGAGTCAGAATTGGGGTCAAAGTTGAAAGATTTGGCCTTTGATTGCAGTCTCTACTAAAGTACTCCACCAGTAAATACTTTAAATTTTAGATATAGGTTACATAAACCTAGGGGAAGCTTTTTAATTTGCTTTGAGCCTGAGAAATATTTATTGAGGGGTCAAAATTGGGGTCAAAAGTTGAAAGATATGACCTTTGCAGTGTCTAACAAACTACTTCGCCAATTTTAGGTTTAAATACTTGAAATTTGATATTCAGAATATTCAGACTGATGTAAAGAATAACTGATGTTAAAAAAAATAAATGTGAATTTATTATTTTGCAACCCATTTTACACACTCTTCACGTGGGAATACGATTAAAGAACTAGCTAGTTTAGTGATTGGGTTACTGTTTCAGCATGACACATATGACATAAATCAGTTAAAAAACAAATTTGTTTATCTAAAATGATAGTTGTTTTTGTATATTTCCATTGAAGAAAAGCTGCTCTCATGATGAATTATATATACAAAAATTAACTTTATGTAAGACCTACATGGCTTGAAATGAGTTTATATGCTCTAGAAATCATGTAAATTCCCTTTCAGGTTCTTCCAAGTAGATATATATTCCTGCAAGTTTGGTCAAAAAGAATAAATACTTCTTATCTATTTATTTTACGAGGCCTGTCTAAAAAGTATTCGACCTTAGAACAGAAAAAATATTTCACATACCTGATGAGGCTTGGAGACTAATCCCCTTCAAAGTAGACCCCCTGTGTTTGTACACACTTAGCCCACCAATCCTTCTACTGCTGGAAACACCTCTGGATAGTGTTCCTCTCCTCCATGTTCCACATTATTTCTTCTCTACTTTCACAACAGGATCCTTTCACTTGTGTCGCAAGGAGCCATGTTTGGAGAGTAGGGAGGTTGGCAAACAACTAGAATTCCATTGGATGAGTTTATCATGGTGCAGTTGCCAATTTTTTGCAGTCCATATATCTGGTCTTTTGTGCTGAACTGCGTCACAGAGACACCAGAGAACATCTTGATAGTACTCCTTTGTCATTGTTTGTCCTTCTGGTGAATATTCATGCTGGATAATTCCACAAATATCAAAGACAGTCAGCATCACCTTGATTTTGCTTCACTCCTGCTGTACTTTTTTCGGCCTTGGTGACTCTGGATGCTTCCATTGCAACGACTGTCTTTTTGTTTCTGTTTCCTACCCATACAAAGTGAATATGTAACACTTATAATGAAAAAGAAAAATGATGGTTCTAGGATTTTGAAGCATAAATTTAATATTGAGAGATAAAGAAAAAGCAGGGATTAATATCCTATTGAACAAAAACACCCTTAAAATTCCCAAATTGTAATCTGTTTTTTATCGCTTATGAATCAATTGAAAATTTATCTGATTATTTTTTTGTTGGTTGCATCATTTTGGGTTTTTTTTTTATTTTTTTTACTGCCTAACATTTAATTTCATTTTCTAAATGTTTTCTAATATAACTTCTGAACATCAACTGCATTTATTTATATCCAAAAAATCTTTAGCTAATTGTTTTGATCGTATTTGATAGGTAAACAGAATTAGTCATCAAATGATCATCAAATGGAGGCCTGAAAAGAATTTTTTTAAAAATGTAAGTGATTAAATACTGATTAGAGCTTCTAGTTAGTTATTAGATAATAATTTTAAAATAATCTATTAAACCAATTTTATTTAATCAAAATATGACTGTTGTAAAACTTAACATTTTCTAGAATAATGGTATTTTATAAATTCTGAATTCTTTGTCTTTTGTAGTACAACAGTTTAAAGTCTTAAAAGACAACTTTGCAATTTGAGCTCTGTTTATATTGTTGAATGATTCAATGTAAAATCAACAAAGATCAGATTATTACTTTCATTGTTGTTTTTTTTTTTTACTCCAATAGATTTTAATGAGACAAATAGTATAGCACATATTTTGCATTTTCATGTGAAAGTTCTCTGGAGATATTGACTTTTGGGCTTGATCATTTCCATCAAAAATTCACATATTTAGCATGTCTTATCTGGGTGTTTTTATACTCCGAAAGCTCATTAAAAACTGCTTGAATAGGAATAATCTATTTTAATTCAAAAATATTAACTAAGTTTTGACCTTTTATTTCTCTGAAAGATCTATTTATATTAATTTTCTTAATTATTTGTCAATAAAATGTCAAGTGCAAATAAGTGCAGCAATAAAAATCTTTATAATTTAAGCTTCTTCACTTCTGGGTACTAGTCAAAACTCTTTATCTATGATAAAAGATTCTCTAATTATGAAGAAATTATTGAAGCCTTTAATTAGCTTGTATAGTGCTGTGACATTAATTTTTTTCAAATACTGAATATTCAAACTTGCATAATTCTGAACATCTTAGAATATAATGGTTATATTTTGATTAAATTAATTTTTTTCCAATATTTAACTTTTTAATAATCTAATAAATTTCTTTAAAAAAAATGTTCAATCTTAAAAATGATTTATTTATATATTTTTATAAGCTATTATCCTTATTTTTGTTATTCAAAAATTCCACCAGATTTTTAGATAAAATATCTTGGACTTGAAAATAGCAGTTGTCCTTGAAACAATATTGGAACATTTTATCATTAAAGAATTTTTTTTACTTTTACTAAAATCAAATACTAAAATTTTACTTACAATTTAACCACCCCATTTCATTTACACAACAAACAATTCACTAGTATTGATTATGATAATTCACTAGTATTGATTATGATAATACAATGTTATGATTGTAAATAAAAAAAATGTATTGATAACGTTATTTATATGCAGGCTGCCAAGACCATGACAGGTTTGTTTACTGAGTTCCTCTGACCATAGTAGTTTTGTCAGGCATTATCAAAATTAAGGAACTTCTTCATATACAAGAATCTTCTATTATTTCTGTGACATAAAACCAACTAAGAGGTTAAACAGATAATAAAAAATTAAAAAATACCCTTTCAAAAATCATTTATTTACCTTTTAAGTAACACTTCTTTATTGATTTCACATTATAACAATATTATCATGGAATGATTGAACTTAATATTAATGGCAATATCAGTGTATTACATATAGTATGGTGTGTGACTTATATATAAATAAATAGTTTATCTATTATTAGCTAAGATTGTGCCAAAACAATTAGAGATATAATCAATAAGTCAATTTTATGTTATGGGTAACTCTAATGATTATAACTAAGCCAACAAGAAATGTAGATTGTTTTAATGATTTAACTATTTGTCTGCTAATGTATTAGATTTAATAAAAGAAGTGATTTTTTTCCTATTTAACTATTATTAATATTTTGTATTGTATAGGGACCAAGATGGTTGTGTGGCAAATATAACCAAATTGAATTAAATACACTAATGGCCAAAAATATGGGACATTTTTTTTTTTTTTTTTTTTTTTTTTCAATTTCTCCAGAGCATTCGGGGTGGGGTGGGATTATAACTAAACTCATACACATTTAACATATCTCTTATGTTGATATTCTGTATTAATTACAGTTCATTATAAAGGATATAAAAAAGTTATGAGCATTTAACATTTTTATTTTGAATTAAAGTGGTCAAAACCTTGGGACAAAGCAAAGAAAATAATTTATTGTGAACTGTGTAGCCAGTTTTTACCTCTTTTCTAAGTACGACAATGACAAATAAGTTGATTACGTCACTTTGTAGTCGTTGCAGACGGTTCACTATCATTATGACACCTAAAATTAATGCTTCTGTCAAAAAATCAATTATCAAACTTCATGGAGAAAACCATTCAATATGGAAGATAGCTGATGACTTGAGCTGTCGAAAAGTGCCATTGGGAGAGTAATAAAAGATTTCAAGAATACTGGGAAAATTCTACCACCAAAGAAAAATGGCAGTCCTCAAATAACTTCTAGACAAGATCGATTGATTAAGATAGCATTGAACAATAGGTTTCAGAGAGCTGCCAGCATTTCTCGTGAAGTACATGCCTCTCATGACATCAAAGCATTTTTTAAAACAGTATAAAGACGCCTGAATAAAATTGGTCTGTTAGCGAGATCCACTGCAAATAAGCCGTTGATAAAGAACAAGAAACTCAGATTAAGCTCTGCTCAAGAGCATGTGTTGTGGACAGATGATCAGTGGCGAAATGTATTTTTTTCTGATGAAAGTAAGTTTAATGTATATGGATCTGACGGGAAGAAACTTGTAAGAATGTTTGCTGGCGAAAGAATAAATAAAAAATGCATGAAGAAAACGGTTTAGTTTGGTGGAGGTAGCGTAATGGTATTTGGGATGATTTCTTGGGAAGGAATGACTGATCTGTCTAAACACAAGAGTTAATGGAACAATATACAAGA
>JAYKTE010424890.1:0-10462 GCA_036873565.1 Xipholeptos notoides
AGACGAAAAAAGAGACAGAGATAGAGACAGACAGATAGAGACAGACAGACAGAGACAGAATTGCGGATCAGTTGTATCGCTTTTGGGTTGTTTAAAAAATGGAAAGGAATTTTTTTTTTAATTTCGTCCTTTTACATGCCTTAAAGATGAAAGTGGAAAATAATCAATAAGCTAAAAAGAAAAAATAACCAACGTAATGGATCTTAACAGAGAGACGACGATTGTAGACTATGTGCTGACGATTGATGAAATAACAGAAAGGAACTGGACATTAACTTATTTATTCTCATTAAATAATGAGATAGAAACTTCAACCTCTTTGAGGCTAAGGGTTAGTGTTAGGGTTAGAATCAAAGTTGTATTTGTTTAAAAAGTTTTTATAAATTTAAAAAAAAGAAATTATCTAAAGAAAATGTTCCGTTAAAATGTTTTATTTCTTAAAAGAAATTTATTAAAAAGTTCTGTTGAAACAAGAAAAATTATGTTTATTTAAAACTATTGTTTATTTGTGAAAAAGTTCTACTCCTCTTAACTTTTGCTTTGTTTACATTTTACTGACATAACGGTGATATCTGCTCTGTTTTATTTTTCCTTTTCGCTTATCAATTATTTTACTTTGCGTCGTTAAGGTGTGTGAAGGGACGAAATTTAAAAAATTCCATTCCATTTTTTAAACAACCAAAAAGTGATGCAACTGATCCGCAATTCTGCTTTCATCAGATTGCTGAACGAAATAAATCATATGTGAGAAACTGACAAGTTCCGAAATAATCAGAGAGTTAGATAGGATTTTGAGGATTTTTTTTACTTCAGTGAATATTTACCAACAACTTAACCCCAATATTCTTTAAACCAATATTAATTCGTATTAATTCCTTCGTGTTGCCTTACGCTCCATCAAATAAAACGCCTTATAATCTAGCATTTACGTGGTGCCAGGATTGAAAACCTTTTCGGTAATATAAACCAGTCTTACTTGTGGTTATGGTCCTTTTTGTTTTATTGGATATCAAGATTTATTGTCATAAGATGATGACAATAGTCCAAAATTTCGGTTCAAAAATTAATTTTCACTGTTTGTACTCTTGAAGATTTGTTAGATTCAATCTTTCCCAGGATAACTAGACTTAAATTCTATGCAGTGGATAGTGACCTTGCGTACTACGATTTCAAAATCCGAACATTTAACCACTAGACCTCCCCAATTTCTGTCGGTTATATCATTATTCTAGCTTTATCTTTAATATCAATATTAAACTTTCAAAAAAAGCAAAATAAGCAATGAAATTTTACACGACTGTAGGATTAAGTATTTTAAAACTTTTCCGGTGCTGAAATATTTAGTTAATATCGGTAACCCCGATATTTAAAGCCTTGAGGACAATGCATTCTTCTATACTTTATGCTTTAAAAAAAGACGTAGTTGGATTACCATAAAAATCATTATGTTCGTATTTCTTCGAAAGAGACTGGATTGTTTTCGAATGAAAATAAAAACTTCGTCATCTTCCTCCCTAAAAAAAAAAGATATCTATTTTAAAAGATCACCCTTAATTTTTTTTTTTCCTAAGACGTAATCTTAGAATGCATTCACATCTTTTTTTCGGGCAACTCTTATATTATTTGACAAATTCATTTATTTCCAATGTGCCTAGGAGACAAACGTGAAATGAAACAATGAGACTTATCCTGTTAATCCCTAGTGGGAAAATGGCGGATATTGATTCAGCAAAATACCTTTATTTAGTTGTTGCCCTAATGCCCTCTAGCCAAAATCAAAACTAATGTTTGATTACAGATATTGATAAAGATAAGCCGAAGGATCAGTTGTAATGATTTAAAATCAAGGTAAAAAAAGGTTATTCTAACCTTTTTTCTTTATTTTTGCAAAATCTCTTTTATAATTAATTTTTTACAACTTTTTATAGTATTTTCTTTTTTTATAACATTTTCTTGAATTCTTTCTTATTATCTTTTTTGTCACATTTTTCTAACATTTTTGGATGTTTGTTAACTTTGTTAAAATAGAATTTTTTTAATAGTAATTTATGGGGTTGTATGGTTTTTGTTATTCCAGGAAAATATCTTACATTTCAGGCTCAAAATAAGTAGCTGTTTTACAAGGTCGGTCGGTTTGTTGGCTTTGATGAACAACATGCCAAGAGGAGATCCACTTGGAGCAGTGGGTAGGCAGTCGGGCTACGGAATCGTAATATCTGAGTTCGAATCCCAGTCGTTCTGTTTACGTTCACATTTGGGCTAATAATCCTGGAAAAGATATGAATACCCACATTTCCCGCAGCTGTGGATTAAATAATGCATATTGTGTTATTCAAACAACTACGTGTGTATAAAAAATAAGAACGTTTACTAAAAATGATTATTCTCGGCACCTGACCTAAAAAGTTGATATGCCGTAAAACAAAAACAAACAACATGCCAACCTTTACAGTCATTTAATGCTAACAGCAATAATTTTTAGTTGTTTCTTTTTGTTTGTTTTTTCTTCTTTTTTCTTTTAAATGTGGCTGTTTTTATGTGGTTTTGTTTTTGTTCTTTGTTTTGTTTTGTTTTGTTTTGTTTATTGGAATCGGTGTTATACCTTGATGAGTTACTCTACCGAGTTAACGAGCCTCATCTTCCCGAGACAGCTGAAAGTAAATGTGATGGTTTTGACTGGGATTTTTGAACTCGCGTAATACGATTCTAGAGTCCAAGCTTTTACCACTACTCCGCCTTCGCTACTTGATTCAAAATTCATTGGAATTTTTACTATGAGATATATTAGAATAAATGATCATAATAATACATTAAGATTTACTACTATAAAAATGCTTTTAAAAGTATTACTAAAAAAACTGTTTTATTGACTTCATTGGTAAAGTAAATTTATTCTGAGAGCACTATCTGAGCCCCCTTTCCTGGATTAGGGATTGTCCCAGTTTGAACCATACTCTCTGCAACTTGAATAGATAAATAGGTTCCGAAATAAGTTAGTTGCTATCAAAGTGACTTCGTTGTGGATCACTAGTTATCAGTAGCAATAAGTATGGTCAAATCAGGTTGGAAACACCAGTTTCCGTCAGATCCCTAAAGTTAAGCAACGTCAAACGTGTTCTATACTTAGATGAATGACGAATAGACAGTTTGGCATGTCCAGGACCAGACCCCTCACTCAAGACTTAGTTAAGTGGCATGTTCTTTACCCATCCCTACTCTACCATCTCCTTACACCGATTGATTACACTGATTACAAAAGCCCAGGGATATAATTAGCATGTAAAACTGGCCTTGTGACTAACTTGGTTTTGTGCTCGACCAAATAGTATATACTTACATCGACTGAAAGACCAGGCTAACTGCACAGCTTAACTGCCAAACGTTCCCTAGGTGGTGTTACCCCTTAGTCGAGGACTGTTTGTCGTAGAATTCTTTGACAATTAATGCCGAGAAAAACACTAAGTTTTTGAATAACACAATATGCACTATTTAACCCATAGCTGGATGTGACAATTCATACCTTTCTCAAGGGTATTTGACCAAATATGAACGCAAACGGAACGACTGGGATTCGAACTCACGTACTATAATTCTGAAGTCCGACTGCCTATCTACTGGCCCAAGTCGACTTTCGCAGAATTATTATTATCTCCAGGTGTATTGTTATCAGATGGCAGAGGCCGTTTGGTTGCGTGACCATTTGTAAAGGAAACTTTAGCTACGTGGAAATTTAGACTTCAAAAGAATCCAGCTGTTTACGCCAATAACGAAATCAGATTATATAAAGGGTTACAAAGACATGTGGAAAGAAGGCTAATCTAGTCAAGAAATGGAATAAAGATGTTAACATCAAAATATGCCTTCGTGTCCTTTTTGACAATTTTTTAAATCCAGCTGAAGAAACGCCAAGCTGCCAGATCAGAGACAGAGAAGAAATGAATAACTAACACTCCGAAGTCGACGAGGGTGTAAAAAGAGTGTCACGGGGTAAGGAGTCCATGCATTTAAGACGAGACTATGGAAATACACTTTATGGACAGCTCGAACGGGAAAAATGTAAGCACTAAAATACTAAACCATTGCATTTTTCCTGTTAAAGAATGTTTTGTAAATTAGACCCTCAACCCTGCTTGCCTCGAAAATCCCCTGGTAGCCCAGTTCTGGCACATAGGAAGACTGATTTGAGCCCAAAATGGTGAGGAAGTCAACTTGGGCCAGTGAATAGGCTGTCGGACTTCGGAATCATTCTACGCGTTCATATTTGATCAAATACCCTTGGGAAAGTTATGAATCGCTACATTCCTTCCAGCTATGGACTAAATAGTGCATACTGTGTTATTCAAAAACTAAGTGTGGACAAAAAATAACGTTTATCAAAATAATTTTTCTCGGCATTAAATGGCCTAAAATGCTTGATATGCTGTAAAACTCCCAACAAACCAAACCAAACCAAAAGGGCGAAGAGAAGACTTACTGATCATCAGAGATAGCCACCAGGAATAATTCTCGTTATAACTGGCTTAAATACCAAAGATAATATTGTGGATATTATTGTTTATATTTAGCCACCATAACAGTTAGTCCATCATTGGTTTCTCCTTTGACTTGACTTTTTACAATAAAACAAGCGGGAAAATCAGGAAGAAAAAAAGGAAATTTTCTAATTAAATTCTTTTTTAGTCATTGATGATTGAAATTTCCAGCCAAGCTTAACTCGTTCTAGGTTGTCTAAATAGAAATTGATCAACTAGAAACACGTTTATTGCATTATTAAAATCTAAAGATGTCTGTTTTCCATGGACTGATATTGGATTAGAAAGAAAGAAAGAAAAATGGAAGGAAGGTGAAAGAAAGAGAGAAACAAAAAAAGATGAGAAAGAACGTAAGAAAGAAAAAGGAAAGCCGAAAAATAAAAGGAACAAAGTGATGAGAAAGTAAAAAAGGAGTGACTGTAGAACAAAATAAAGAAAGAATAGGATAAAAATGGAAGAAAAAAGAGATAGGCAAAGAAGGCAGATGTATAAAAAGAAAGATGAGGACGATAACGAAAGAAAACAGTTTTAAAAAAAGAAGTGGAGAACAACAAAAAAAGTTAAAAAGTTAGAATGAATGAATGATGGGTGAAAAATTAAGGAAATAAAAAGATAAAAAAAAAGAGAGAAAGGAAGCAAGAAAGAAAAATGACAAAGAAAGAATAAAAGACGACAAAGCAAAATGAAAGAGATAACGAAAGCGAGACAGAATAAGAGAAGAAAGAAAGAAAAAAGAAAGAAAGGAAGAAAGAAAAAAGTGGTATGAAGCTGAAATATTTTTTTTTAAAAAGCATTTGAGAGAAAGAAAGAAAGAAAGAAAGAAAGAAAGAAGGAAGGAAGGAAGGAATATGGGGGCTGAAAGATTGAAAAAAGCATTTGAGGTAAATAAATGAAGAAAGAAAGAAAATAAATCAATCAATCAATGAGTGAAAGGGAACGGAGAAAAAGGATAGGGAGTAAAATAAGAACTGTAATGAATTGATTAACTAGAATATCAAACGTATTGTAACAAAAAATGAGAAACAGATTTTTAATATATTTTGTCATAAAAAATACGAACATTCAATATATAACAAAATAAAATAAAGAGAAATTAGAATAAATAACGAAATGTTACATATATGATAATGATAAAGATAAGACTCCCAGTCCTCACCCTAGGGGCTAACCCTAATCGAGGATGTTTTTAACTTGCATGGTCGGTCGTTGTGAAAAAGTGGGGGAGAGAGGGAATGTCTTTCTCTTTGAATGCTTAATGAATGCATTCGACTGATCATGCCACGAACCACCGATCACCTTGGTACAGTACCTTCTATTCCTAAGTGGTCGCTCATAATAGTACTGAACAGGCTCTACGTTCCTTAACTTCGGTGATATGGCGGGTACTGGTGTCTCCAACGTGACTTGACCGTACTGTTGTTGCTGTTGATAGTGGTGGTGGTGGTGGTGGTGGTGGCGATGGTGGGTGATACCTTTACATGTGATTGTTCATGTTGATGCTATTCATTGATGTGATCGATTTTTTTTTTTTCGATCTGAAAACAAAAGAAAAATTCGAGTTCAAATGGCTTTTGCCCGGTGGGTGTGAGTGTTTCGGTGGTGGTGGTGGTGGTCAGTGTGATCCGTTGAAGTGTGAGGAGGGGGGGCTGGGTAGGAAGAGAACTAGGGGAGCTTACGTTTCTTGTTCCAATGGAAAAGGAAAAACAACAGTTCGTTCGAAATCATATTAATCTCAACATTTCCAAAAGAAAGGGGATAAGAGAGAGTGAAAAAGGAGAGGGAGAGGGAGAGAAATAAGAGGGCAATAGAAATAGTGGGATAGAGATAGAGAGAAGGATACGGGTGATAAAAAGAGAGAATGAGGTGCATAAATAAATAGCAAAATCTCTCTTATAATAATGACCGATGTGTATTTGTTTATTTTTATTTTATTTTTTGGATTTTTTCACGCACTAAAAACATTAGATTTATCTTATATATAAAAATATGTGCGTATGTGTGCGTTCGCGTGTGTGTAGAGGCAGTTCAAATATTATTATTTTTCTATATAAATTTATGGGTTTATTATCCTTTTACTAGCAGTTCTATGCTGTTATTTTGGACGACACGGGCATCTAGTATGAAATAATTAACAAAAGCGAAACCAAAAAGCAAATTTAAAAAAGGGCTGTATCTGTATTCATAAAATATCAATCGTTAAATTTGTAAGTAATTGTTTTGTTTATCATAGGGTAACAAAAACGCCCAAATTTTTAAATAGATTAGAAAGAATTGAAAAACAAATTTAGAAAAAATAAATTCAAATCCAAATTTAACCTAGTTATCAAATACTTATCATTAAGTCTAGTTATTAAAATAATAGTATAGTTATCAAAGACTGGTTTAACAAGTTTGAGATTATCAAAATGCAAATTAAAATCAGAATAATGACTGTCTGACTTTATTTTATTAGTCTGGATTGTCATTGATATAGACCCGAATTATGGCCACGAAAGAAAAACTCGAAACACAGTATAAGGTTAAGGAAATGTATTGAAGAGAAAAGATACAGAAAAAAAGACTTGGCGTAAGCTAGGCTTACTAACCAGCCGAATATCACCGAGAGAGAGAGAGTGCTTTGCCCTCGATCAATATGGAGTCCGGAATAATCCATAAATGTGTAGATTAGGTTCCCATAACATTTATCTTTCATTCAAGTTATATTTTCATAATGTTTTGATCTATGTACCTTCGGCCTTCCACGGACATTTCTCAAACTCGGGAACATTCATGTCTAACTCTGGAGTCTTACTTTGAGCGGCGAGTTTAACCCTTGATTTACTCTGCGAGTGTAGACTGTCCACATTCCGTAACCGTTAGCAGGTACGATGTCAATCTATCTATATTATCTATATTAGGTATTCTTGAGTTAATTTTGCCTGCATTCTGGATTAAATGCAGATAAAAGTCCATTATAATTTTTAGAAACCAACTACTAGGACCAGTACGCCACATGTCCTCAACTCAAATCACAAATTCAGACAAGATAAGCGTTTACTTTTTCTTAATAATTTTTTGTCAACTTCCCGAAAATAGCAGGTGACTTATCTTTATCTAATCTTTGCTGAACTCAATAAATTGTCAATTTAATGACTCGTTCACGTCTACTTCATTCCTTTGGATGAGAAAAATAAAAAATATCAGATAAAAAGATCTGAAAAAAAATCGTGCTTAAAGGAAATCAGAAATACCTTTTGCTGCGATTTCTATCGATTTTAAACTCATGGTAAAAAAAAAATCTGGGGTTTTTTGGTTTTTATTTTCCCTTTTTATCTATTCATTTTTATTCTTTTTTATTTATTCATTTTTTTTTTTTTGGTTTTTTGTTTTATCTGAAAAATATTACTGGAACCGTTAACTTGTCGTAATTATATTTGTTAGATTGGATGACCCCAGGTTCAGACAGCAACGAATGAGTAACGAGTTATAATGCGAAACCTAGCGAATAAACTAATAGTGCGAATACTTCGAGTAAGTCACCATAACTGTGAACTTGATTCTAAATTCGTTTTATTATAAAGACGCGCTGAAAATCGACCAATAAGTGCAGGCGTAGTTGAAAAATTTAATGAAGAGAACTTTTTACGAATATCTGACGCACATCAAGGAGATTATTATTATGAGTTCTCACTTTTACAATTTGCACACTGTTAGTAACCAGTGGGTTACATTGGAATGAGAGCGACAACCAGTCTCGTTGTAATGCTCCAACACATTTCCACTCTTCCAATCAGAAACGGCGTAGTGCTCCATCGTCTTGAGTCCTCAGCCCCGTGCACCAAATCCTCACTCCCACTATCAGCAGAGCCCTGACATCGCCAATGCCCAATGGTCCCCCCCCCCCTGAAAGCTGATTGACTATAAGTCTCCTCGGTCACGTGTAAGTATTACTATTATTATCATTATTATTATTATTATTATTATTATTATTATTATTATTATTAGATCTCACACCAATCAGAGGGTACTTGCGCACCCAGCAACCAGTGGATTTCACTGTAGCCAGAGTGACAACAATCTTCTCTGGTTTACAGCAGGTTCCGTGCCATTCCAATCAAAGACTGTATGGTACAGCATCCCCTTGGGCTTTCCCCCACCTGCGTTCACTTAGCCCACCCGCCCTTAGCAGAATCTTCCCACACTGCCAACGCCCAGTGGTGATTCCTGAAGGCAGAGTGACAATAATTCTCCACTGACCTTCTCCGCTGGCCCACCAGTGTATATGGATACCTCGCAGTTCGTGACTGTAAGTCCTTCTCCTTCTTTAGTATATTTTTTTCCTTTTTCTCCTTTTAGGGATATTTCTGATATCCTCATGAGTGAAGTGGTCTATAATAGGTTTATTTATTCTTTCATTGATTCCAATGTTCTGCAGTCCTCTCCTCAGGTCCCTTGAGATTGTTCTTAATGATGATTATTGTAATTTTTATATTTCATTGTTTTCCTCCGGTCTGGTTTTAGTTTCCGCGGTCAAATACTTTCTTATTATTTCCGCTGTTTTTATAAGTGCGGTGGTCTGTAAGTTGTTTATTTTGCCGTTGATCTTGATGTCATGTTGTCTTCCAATTAGGTCTTTTGGCATTGTTCCTAATGCTCCAATAATGATTGGTGTTCCTGTCATTTTCATCTTCCACATTTTCCTTAGTTCCTTGGCTAATTCTCGATATTTTCTGATTTTTCCCATTTCTTTACTTTCTAATCTGTGGTCCACCGGTACGGTAAAGTCTACAATTTTGCAGTTCTTTCCCATTTTGTCGATGATTACCAGCTCTGGTCTTCTTGCTTGTATCGGTCTATCCGTTTGAATATCGAACTCCCAAAGGATTTTGTGTGTTCCATTTTCTTGCACAGCTTTAGGCTTGCGCTTATACCATTTTTCCGAGTGTTCTAGTTGGTATTTTTTGCAAAGATTCTAATTAGTTATTTTTCCCATCCAGTTATCTATATATTAACACAATAGCGTGTGCGTTCAACGTCTAAATTTTAGAAATCAATTCTTTTTAGCTTTAGATGATTGATAATAAAGAATTTGCTAAATAATTGTATTAGATTCATCGTTATTTGTTTTATTCTATTTTTTTATTTATTTCCGTTTTTGTTTAATTAAAAAAAAAACAATTACGTTATTTGTCTATCGAAAAAAATTTGTTTCGTTAATTTTTTTGCTTTTTTATATTCACAATTTTTACTTTACATATTCTTATAACAAGAAATTAGAAAATACTTTAATCGATTTAAAAACATGAATTTAAAAAAATATTTAAAACGAGTAGAAAATAAGTGTTGAAAAAACACCCATTGCTTTTTTTTTTGGTGAGGTGGGGATTAAAGTTTAATTCTATAAAATTTACGGTTTTATCTTTCTGGTAAAACCCAAAGTTGTTAAGAAATACTGTTCTCGGCAATACTTTCAATAAAGTTGTGATCTACCTGCCACAATTTTTCTTTACTCATTGACGACTTTATGTAGCCTTCTCAAGAGCAAGGTCTATGAACAGTGTAAGTGTGACATTTTGTCCTCAGAATAATTCTACTCATGGCAAGAAAAGAAGTACCTTCACTAGAAATATTGTATATAAAGAAGTTTTGTAAATTGTTTCCTTTTTTTTTTATGTTTATTTACAAATCAAATCTTATCACATTTTATTCAAACATCTAGGTTAGGAACAAGATAATTACCGTTGAAAATATCATTTCGTGTAATTTACACAGGTTTCGCTAGTTATTATTAATTATCTCACACCAATCACTAGGTACTCGCGTACCCGGCAACCAGTGGGTTCCACTGGATCAAAGTGACAACAAGTCTCCTCAGATTCCAGTAGGCTTCCGCGCCATTCCAGTCAACGACTGTACGGCATAAAAAAACACATCTTGGGTTTTCACCCATT
>JAYKTE010425001.1:0-19488 GCA_036873565.1 Xipholeptos notoides
CTCGACCAAGTAAATATCATATACCTACGCACATATGTGCACACGTCTATATAATAAAGGTCTTTCTATACTGAATTAAAAAATACTAATTTTATTGAGTTTTACTCAATATAATGAAGGTCTTTCTATGCTGTCTACTGATATAAAAAATACTAATTCTGAAAAACAAAATAATTACTGAATCCTCGAATTCTCTCCAGCTATGGATTAAATAGTGAATATTGTATTATTTAAAAGACTATGTGTGGACAAAAGAACATTGATCCAAATAGATTATTCTCAGCATTAAATGACCTAAAAAGGTTGATATGCTGTCCAACAAAAACAAAGAAAACCAAATAATTTTGCTTTATATAATTTTATATGATTCTGTTGATGTTTACTTTTAAAGATTGTCAAAATTATTGTTCTAAGAAGAAATTATATTATAATACGAGCTATTTCATTCATAGTTTGGGCCCAGGTGTTTATTTGCTAAAGTATTTATAAAATTCCCTAAAACTAAAAACTAAAAAAAAAACAAGCAAAAGCTATAAAATAAAGTGAGAATTACTAATAATAAATTCTATTACAATAATAATAGATTAGAGTTATAATTGAACAAATAAGCTTCACAAGTCAAAGGAAATACAGAATATAATTGTATTTGGGATTAACAAACGTCTGAATATCTTGAAAAATATTTTTTTTTAAATTAACTCAAGTAAATTTTCTTGACATTTAATCTAAATGCTTTGGTAAGAATAAAAAATCTTGAAATGGCCATACCACTTAAAACATCTTTGAAAGAAAAACTTGTATGCATTGATGTGTTCTTGCATTTTCCTTGAACTCTAGAACTCAAGGAAAAGTGTAGAGATATACCAGACCTATAGGTTATAAAAAGAGTAGTAGAAATTTATAGAACACTATTCCTTCTATTATAAATACCTCACAGACACTGTAAAAATAGATAATTTGGTTTAATTCAAAAAAACGGAGGATGAGTGTTTTCTATTGGAACAATGGTTTATTGATCCAAACTTTCCGTTTATATCCACTTGGTAGCTATTCTGTTCAGTCTTTTTGTTTGATAGTGCATAAAATCCTATACTTACTTTAATAGTAAAGATAAACCTGCAGCTTTTCAAGGACAATCTTGACTAAGAAGAATTAACTGATAGATCTGCTAAGCTTCTACATGGAGATGAATAAAATCTACTTCTTTGGATTGAACAAAAGATTCAGTTTTAATTCCTAAGAGATTATAGAATAGAAACCCCCTTAAAAAGGTCAAAGTTCTAGGGCTATACTTTTGTGGCCATTTGGACAGTTATAGAGACCTCTGTGTAATAAGTCTTGTACATAAGATTTGTGCCCCTCCCATGCTGGCCGTTGTTAATCCATTAATCTTCAAAATTCAATAAAGAACTAAAAATATTTATTTTCATAGATCTTCAATCAAAGATCTAATTTTAGACTGCTATTATTCCTAGATTTTCATCTTATGATAGTACTCATATATATATATACAATTACCAAAGATTTTCAAACAAAAAACATAATTAGAATTATAAAAACAGTTTTTAAATTAAATTAACTGGCTTTTTTTGTATTTATTTACAAATTCTTTGAGATGAGGCTTCTTAATCTATTAATTTCTTTGCGGGCTATTGTTCTCATCTTTCAAAAGTGGTGAAACATCAACTATGAAAGCTGAGGACAACAGTGAACAAAGAAATTAATAAATGGATTAAGAAACCTCATCTCAAAGAATTCCCAGGTAAATACTGTTAGAAATTAGGTTGTGTTCAAACACAACTTGGAAGACCAAAAAAGTGATAGAAATAATTGGATTTTAAAGACAGTGAAATCCAACTTTGATTGCCTTTCAGGGCCCATGTGCAGGGAATAGAAATGATGAGTCTCTATGGTTCAAGGTGAGCATTGTCAGAAGATAGTGGTTTTAATTCCTACCCAAGTAGGCTAGAGGTTAGTTGTTGAAAACATGGTGTGACAGACACCAACTATGAAAGGCTGTAATTACTGGAGATACAGTTACAAAACTCTGAGATCCTATCTGGTATTGCAGTTAATCACTTGACAAACTCGAAACATGTTGAAACATCAACTCTGAAAGATGAGGACAACATTTCACCAAGAAATTAATAAATGGCTTTTTTATTTTCATTTTTTTTCTATTTTCTATTTTTACCCCCTCAAAATGACACTCCCTGTGCCACCCTGGGCAGTCCGCCCCTCTGGTCCCATCTTGCTCTGCCACTGATCTGTGTTGTAAACAAAGAAAAAAATTTTTAGAAGAAAAAGCTTATATATTCAAAATGTTCTGACCAACATAAAAAGAATCAATTTAAAAATTAAACTCATCAATATGAGTAGTGTTTCTAATTTGGTGTAAATTTGAGAATTTGTCTACAACAGAAAGTATATTTGAACACACCTTGCTGCAATGCACTCTGGTTGATGAGAGAGAGAGAGATAGAGAGAGAGAGAGAAAGAGAGAGAGAGAGAGAGAGAGATTCTAACTAGGAGAGAGCTTGAATAAAAAAGAAGTAACATGCAGTTCGGCTGTCTGTTGTCATCAGACAGATGGATTGGCTGATTGTATAAATAAAATGTTTTACACACAAAAAAAAAAGAAACTAGAAATAATATCAAATCTGGGTTTAATTTTGTAATAAGAACAAAAGAAGAAGAAGAGAGAAGAAAAGACTATATGTTAGTATGAAAGCATCCAAAAGCAATCATGTTTTGATTTAAGCAATTTTGGGAAACGGTTGTCTGACTTGATGAAATTTTAGTCAGTCTATCAATTTTTAGAGAACAAATAATCAGGCTTTGTGTGGGTGACATTTGCAGGGTTAGAATTAATGATAATACTAGCAATAGTTAAGATTGGATAAACCAAGCTGGGGAAAACGATGAAAACATAAGGGAACTAAAGTGAAAGTAAAACTAAATTAATGGAAGAGGCAGATAAAATGGAATCATAAAATTATATGAATTTGAAAAACGAACAAGTAAAGCTAAAAGATTGTTTAAAAAGGAAATTGAAGGAAAAAGGAAAGAAAGGAAAAGAGGAAAGGAAAAAGAGTAAGAAAACAATGAAAAATGTGTAAAAAAAAAAAATAGGAGAAGAAAAGAAAAGGGAAAAGGAAAAGAAAAAAGCAAAAACCAAAGTAGAAGGAAAGAAAGAAAGGGAAAAAATAAAAAAAGAAAGTATAAGAAAAGAAAGAAAAAGAGAAAGAAAAGAAAAAAGGCAAAAAGTAAAAGACAAAAAAAGTAGAAGAAAGAAAAGAGAAAAGAGAAAAGAAAAGAAAAAGAAAAATTTAAAACTAAAATAACAAAGTAAAAGAAAATTTTAAAAATTGTTCTACGGCAAACAAACATTGTTTGGGTAAAACCCCAAAAAACACACAAAAAATGTTTTTTTAAAGGTTTATCTTACATTAATTTTAAAACAAAAGATATAAAGATTCTTGTGCGTTTTTTCTGTTTTGTCAAACATTATAAAGCAGAAAAGGAGAAGAAATGAAAGAAAAATAATCAATTATCCCAAAGAAAAAAATCTTGAATCAAAATAATAAGAAAAGAATAAATCAAACCTTCTAAAAAGTTTTATTCCTCAGCCACAAACAAACCAAACTCCACCTCTATTCAATAAAATGAGATTTTATTTGCAGTAGTGGAACAACAATTGGAACTCACTTGCATTCTGTTTAGCTTTATGAATAATGTCGGTTAATTTATACCAGTTCTGTTCACTTGGATGACAGTACAAAAAACTATACCTTCTATTATGTTATCGCATTACAAAGACTCATTTGTATCTTTTATTCCCATGTCGATCTATAACAAGATTTGCCAGAGTAAGAAACATTAACACTAGAATTTGGATTCTTATGTAATTTAAATAACAAACTTGATTTTCATTAGATTTCATTTCTGTATGAATATAAAACATATTCTTGATCCAAGCATTCTTAAAAAAAGACAACTAAAAACAACCAACATTCAAATACAAACCACACCCATTCTCAGATTTTGTAAGAATAAATGTTAAAAATATTCCATTAATAATTTATTTATCCATATTTATTTTGAAACTTGAATAATATTTTTATTTTAAAATAGGAATATTTCTTGTAGTTTTTAAGAGAAGATTTTTTTATTCTGGAAAAAATAATTCAAATCTATAACAGGATATTATCAGGGGATTTCCTGAATCTGAAATGTATGCTATGCTTTTTGTTGCCTTTTTAAATAAACAAACTGTTGATTTTTATTTGAAATTTATTCTTAGTTAAGACATAGTGATCAACTCATTAATATATTTCCATTTCTAAATTGATTGTATTTTATAAAGACATGTTATTTGAGAAGTTTAATGAATGGAAGTAACAAGGAATGATTAATGTACAAAAACAAAAGTGGTTAAAAAGATAAATATTAGGTTGTAGTTTATGGAATAAGAACAATCTTTCAACATAGAATAAATAAAGGCTTCAAGTTCTAAAAATGCTTCCAAATTTGACATGAAGGTTTCCAAGTGATACCTGAAGAAATCTGGAAGGTACATTAGTTGAAATATTGTGTATGAATTATTAGAGATTAGAACAAAAATCCAAATCATCTAAATTATATTAATTACTAAGTCTCATCTAGGAAATTCAGACAAGATAATCATACACAAGAAAAGATAAATAAAAGAAGTAAAATTAGTTTTATTTTTAGTATTGGTTTGAATTACCAAACTCTACCTAGTTGCTATTGGTTTATAAAGAAGCAATTTTTGTACACTATGCTTTATACACTAAAGAAGTATTGATTAAAATATGTTGAAGTTTACTTATCTATTCTTGATATTATGTTAAAAAAAAAACATGAATTGAGTGGAATTAGCCAAATTGGCATAAATTTCAATTAACCTAATAAAGCCAATTACTCTCAATTTGATTAATGATTTGATTTATGATAATGATTTCATTTATCATTTCCTTTATGAACCAAAAGCAACATATTATGTAAGTGGTGATATTAAGATATTAAGAATACAAAATATATTTGTTGCATTATTTTATAAGAATGGTTTATTTTAAAGCTGTTACTCCAACAAAACAGATATTATAACTTAAAAGCAACAACAGCATGGTTAAATCACATTGGGAACACTGGTTCTTGTCAGATCACTGAAGTTATGCAACATAGAACCTGTTCAGTACTCGGATAAGTGACCACTTAGGAATACCAGGCCAGTTGGCAGTTTGTGGCATGAATAGTTGAATCAATCTAGGATTTTGAACTGAACAACGTGCCCTCTCCCTCACTTCGAATACCAATCTCTATGTATCCACTTCATTACACCGACCAACCAGACAAGCTACTTAGTGGCTAAAAACGTCCCTGAATAGAGTTACCTCCTTTAGTGGGTACTAGGTGTCTGAGAATATTGAGGTTGCAAAAAACTCTATAAACAACAGGAAGACTGATCTGTGCCTAAATGGGTAAGGAGAGGTCATCCTGCTGAATAACAACATCAGCCGCAACTGAGACTAGAATTGAAAAAAAAAATTGTTACAAGTATTATTTAAAGAATGATGGAAAGTATGATTAGCAATTCTCCTTTTACACTGGAATCCACTGCAGAATCAGTTGGACGCACAGAATAACCTCACATTTGAAGTGTATTTTGTCAGCCCCGAGACAACATTAAAAACAACAAAAAATAAATTAAGAACGTATTAGGGTTAGCAGATAAAAAATAAACAAAAAACAGAACAAACTATAATTAACGAAGCTAAAAATAGTAGAATAGAAAAAAACTATTTTAACTCTTCTGCCAAGAATAGTAATATAAATGTTACTGAGTCAAAGATACAGAAATTATGTAGACAATTTTGGGGGAAAATGTTTTCCTCCCTTTACACTCGATATCATGTTTTTAATCTAAGAACAGAAATAATAATGAGAATTTTTCCACATATGTGGTAATAAATGTAGAGAAGAAAAAAATCCAATTAAAAATCTTAACCAGAAGACAAGTTTAACTGCTTAACCTTTGTAATAAGTTTGAAATTGATTAAAAATGAGGAAATACGCATAAGCATTGGCACAAGTGAAACAAGAACGAAATGTAAACTTGCAAGCTCTATACAGGAGGACAGCCAGAAGATTCTAAATCTAGAGCACAGCAGCATTTTCAAAATAGAAGAAGCTGATGAGCAGATCAAAATTCAAGCAGTAGAAAAATATGGCTGAAAGCAAAGCAAAAAATAGATTTGGATTTGAATTGACCAAACATTTCACTTCAAAAAATGTTTTTCAATGACAAAAATTTGGCCAAACCAAAAGATTTTATGGGCATATTAGAAGAAAGATTGTTAGTTTATTTTGTTTTACGGCATATCAACCTTTTTAGGTCATGCTGAGAAATCATTTTTGATGATTGCTCTTTTTGTTCACACAGTTTTTTTTTAATAAGACAGTAGGCACTATTTAATCATTGTTGGAGGGAATGAGGGAATTCATCCCTTTCCTAAGGGTTATAAATCAAAATTTGAACATAAATGGAACAACTGGGATTCAAACTCATGTATTATGATTCCAAAGTCCGACTGCCTAACCACTGTCCCTAGTGGACTTTTCTGTTATAGGAAAGATTCAGTGAAAGTAGGATAGGCACCAAGAGAAAGTTCAAGTGGTAATGCATAGTATGCACCATCAAATACAGTAAATATTTATAATCATTATGATCAGAATCAAATTGCCTACAAACTAAACATTTAAGGAAGTAGTTTCAATGTTTAATCCAAAACAAAATAATAGCATATTGGAATTATCAGGAAACATTGATACTATAGATTCTATCACTTATATCCAGGAACAATGCAGTAGTTGAATTTGAAAAATGTGCTAGGAATTCTGAATTAGGCTATCTTAGAAAATTCTGAGGGAAAATATTAATTGCATTGAAAATGGAAGTCCCTTACAACAATGCATAGCTTTAAAGTTGACAAAAAGATTTTTAAAAAAGTTTACATGCCCATATTTGTATAGAAGTCAAATCTCTCCAGGAAAAGGGGTTAATCGAGAAGAAATAATTTTTGCAGTTCTGAAGCCAAGTATCTTAGGGGAAATAAAACCAAATGCTTTGTAAATTGATCTTTTCTCTTCATAGATTCTTTTTGCTTAGAAATTAGAAAAGGAAAAAGAATATAAGATTATTCTACAACTTAACACAATGAAGACAATAAAATCAATGAAAGACTATTGTACAATAAAAATTTAGTCACAACATCAACATGCTTTATAGTTTAAAATGGAATAAGAATTGTTTATCAACATAGGCAGTTATTATGAAATCCCTTGTAACAAAATAAAACAAAAGAAATTACTGGTTGTTCATCTAGTATTTGATAACATAATCATTTTTCTGTTGATGGACAAATATTAAACATTGAATAAGAAAGTGACAGACAGTATGACAGACAAGAGACAGATGACATTTTCATTAGCAAATGCACTGGAATGAATGTGATGTACACACACACACACACACACATACATACATACATGCATACATACATACATATTATATCATATGAGTATATATCAATAATAAATACTTCAATTAAATTAGATCATATTGTATTAATATTCTAAAACTAAGATTTAAGGTTCTATATATAAAATGCTATATGTTATGATATATACTCAGTGAAGCACCAAACAAACTTGGGTTCAAGGCCAGTTTTATGTGCTCACTACATCCCCAGACTTTTTGTAATCAGTGTTGTCCTGCACCTAGATGAGTTACTCTCCTGAGAATGCCATATATGATGATTGGTTATCATTGCTTGTTTCTGGTTTTTAATTATGATTCTTAGAAATTGGCTATCATATGGCATAAGCATTTATCACTATAATTCATATAAAAAAGTATCAGTTCCTTTTATTCTATATGCTTTCTATTAATGAATTATTACTGAGAATAATTCCTGTAAAGTGTACCTTACTTCAACTCTAGTAACCTTCAATGCTAGAGCATTCAAATTAAGCTCTGCATAAAGACCATCTGCCAGCAATTTCTGATAAGTGGTCTTGAATTAATATTGTATTGTGTCTTCCCTCTCATAAATTGTAAACTGAAAGGCAAGACTTTGAGCAAATTTGCATGTAAATGTGGTGAGAGAGTGAGTAAGAGAGAGATAAGCCTTTAGTCATGATTGTTATACACCTGTTATACTGTCTGGTTAAAGGAAGCAATGATTTGGACAGAGAGACAAATATTTAAATATTCCAGTGACCAGACAGCCATTAGTTGGTTGGTTAGATTTTCTAATCGAGCATAGAATTTTTGGGAATTTATTGCTTGTGTATGTAACAGAAGGTGCCTCCCAGATAACAGATCGGAGATTCCTACATACAAAAGAGACAATGACTCTTGAATTTTGAATATAAGAATTCTGTGGAATGAAAATGTCGAATCCTGTTGCCACTAGTTCAAGAAACCACTTATCTCAGCCTTTAGCTTTAGAATTCAATATGTCAATACAACAAGAAAAGTGCTCTAAGTAGTGAACTTGAAACTCCCATCTATATCTCAATTATATGTTGTAGAGCATCTGATCATTCAAATAACTTTTAAATGAAAACTCAAATGACACTTTGTGTCACAAAAGTTTGAACTCATTAGAAAGCTCAATAACAATATTTCTATCAGAGATTTAATTAATGATTTATTAAATTATTGTTCATTTTCATAATAGGTTATAAAATGTATTAAAACAGATAACAACAAAACTGCTGTCTGTATTTCCATGCATAAAGAAAGCAACAAATATTTCTCTTCCTAAAATTCAAGTTTTAAAGTTTTTCTTTCTGCAATAAAAGTACATGAAGATGTATCTAACTTTAGAGGGGGAAAATATACTGAACTATTTGGATTGTTTAAATAAAGACAAAAACTGAATAATTTGCTCTTAAAAAAGAGAACTAAGCAACATTGGTGATTCCTACATATAGACACATATGTAAGTGAATATAGGCTTTGAGATAAATATACATATAGCCAGATTGAAGCATTAGATTTTGAAAATTGGTTCAAGTAAATTGAATCAGATGAACTAAAAAGAATTTCTGAGATGCAACCCATTTAGGATTGGGTTATAAAAAACCTTTTGTAAAAAGTCAGCAAAAAAAAAAGTTCTATCTATCAGAAAATGAAATAGAGAAATGTAAAACCAATGATGAAATTACTATTTATGATCTAGTTTGAAAATTTATAAGGCAAATCATCATCCCACAAGATTATGCATAAGTAAATAAGGTAAATTAACAATTAAACAAATGTCTTAAAATTTTGTCCCAGTTAAAGTCAATTCAATTCTTATTATTCATCAACTTTAGTATTTTCAATTAATTTTGTCCATTTTCTTTTCTTTTTATTTAAAACAAAAACAAAATGCTGTATTGTCAAGAGGAGAACATGCTAACAAACTGTGCTTATCACTTATCTAACATTATTTTTCTTAATACTATTTATTCTACAAACTTCTTTTATTCCTTCCTATTTTACTATATTAAGACCCTGAGGATGATTTTTACTAGAATCAAAATGATAACATACATTTTTAAAATTTCATTTTATTATTATTAATTTTTTCAACTCTTAAAATTTTGTTATGATACTGTTATTTAAAAAATGTCTTTATTGTAAATACTGCAGCAATATCAATCATCAAAATAATTAATGTTCTTTTGATATTAGGGTACATAAAACTTGGGATTTATTAATACAAATAAAATACTTGACATTTATTTATGTAAACAAAGGCTTTAGGATTTATTGATCTAGATAAAAAAATTGGTATTTCTTTAATAAAGATGAAACAAACATTGGATTTATAAATCTCAAAAAAGACTTGACATATATTAATCAAGATAAATGAATTTGATAGAATAGCTATGGAAGACTTAAATTTCTTTTCTTAGTGCTAATAATTTCTCACTGAGATCTTAAAATTCCAAAACACAAAACCTTGGCCAATACTCTAACAAATTTGCTTTCACTTTAATGTCTAAAAGTGCTACTGTTAATATAGAGCTATTTATATTTGAGAAGCAATGAATATTTATAGCTCAAAAATTCTGAGTTTCCTATTTGTCTTGGGGTAAAGTGAACTTTTTTTTCTTTTCTCAATGAGATCGTACTGGCAATTTTCCAGATAGAGGGTTAAAACCATTATAGAATTATTTTGCCATCAATAGGAAGATGGCAAAAGCACCCAAAATAATCTGCAGACATTACTCCATTGTTCTGTATTAGTTTATGTAGAGGAAAAAAGGAGTGTCAGTAAGAAAATTTCTATGCAAATTCTTGTGTATGCATGACAATGAGTTCATAAATCTATGTATAAGGATGAAAGTACTTGTCCACAGATTCAAATATGGCTGTTTATAAGAACACATGCTCTTGTATGAATAAAAGTTAAGGAGTTTAAAGATTTGTTTGAATTTGTTGTTAATAATTTACCAAGAGAAATGAAAGGCTTGAAAATAATAGTGAATAAAACACAGCTTAATAAACCCAAGTTCAATTTTTATTTTATTCTTCTTTGGAAAAAAGCAGGAATTTACAAATCATTCCAAGATTAAATGTAATAGAAGATTGAATTTTTAGGGTTATTCATAAAGATCTGCATTCAACAACTTGATATTATGAACAATTCTGTTCAAGCTGTCTCCCACCCCCATGAGTTATTAGGTTCTGGTATGCTTTCAGGGAGATTGGACTTACATATTGATTAGTCATATTGTTAAAAACAATGTAAATAAAACTTTTTTCTGGTCTAAACTTAACATTCTCAACTCTTTGTTATGTATTATATTATAACATTTGCACTTTTGCCCTAAGATGTCTAAAGTATAAAGTGCAGATAGTTTTTGACTCCTCTTCATGTGGGCATGCATACATACATACCAATAGCTACATCTTTACAGATGATAATTGTTTCTCATAACTTCACATCTCACATCAATCCAATTATATATCTACAAGTGACAATAGATTGATTGAAAATAGTGAATTCAGGTAGTGAATCACTGTAACTCAGAAAAGAGGCTATCTCCATTCAATATGATTAACAATTTTCTTTTCACAATTGGATTTTAACAAAGATGAGAAAGAGGAATTATTTCCCTTTGACCAATTTTATTATATGTGAACATTTTCATAATGCCTTCGTTTCTACTTATGTTTACAATTAAACTATATATACTGATAGTCATACTTCTAACTCAAGGTTTTCATGTGGCTTATTTTATGTTTTATTTAATCAGAATATAGAGTTTCGGTCAGCTTGCATTAGTTAAAGTGAGAGATTTTAAAAAGAGATGGAAATTTATGTTTCAAATATTTGCATATTTTTAATATATTGTATCTGGATTGTTGATGGGTAAGTCTGCTGTATTGATTATAATGGCAATAGATTGTATAACATAAATACCAACTATTTGCCTTAATGCTTAAGAATTATTTAAAAACTGAAGCAGAGTAAGTAATCAACATATTAATCATTGGTTCTATCAGTTTTCCTTCCTTTCATTAGATAATAAAAAAGTAATAAATATATAGGTAAATGTCCTTAAAACAGATATCAAAGTTTGTATAAGTTAAATCTTTCATATATCTACGTACTAAAAGACAGTTACACAAATTATTAATTTGTATGCATGTAATGGATATAGCTTTGTGTCTAAATATCTATATATTCTAAAATATCCTTTAGAAGTAAAATATTATATTATCGTTAATGTGCATGATGGGTTTATATTCATTTGTACATATAATGATGTTGCTGAACGTTTGATAATATGTTCAGGGCTTTTTGAGCAGAACATTAGGTTTTTTTTATGAGAAACAAAGATAGCTTTAGTCTAAAGTAGATCAGTGTCCACATAGAATTTAACTGTTTTATATGAAAGAAACATGAGAAGAAAATAAAAACTTATGAGAGTTGTACAATAGTGCATCTAGCATAAACAACAGAGCTTAACTGAGTAGGCCTAATGGATACTAGAATAAGTTATTGATGCTTTTTAATGGCATTGAGTGCATAAAAGGCAAGTTTCAATTACACTCATTTCACATCAGCCATTTTAAACCATTAAGTCACTTTTAGGTATAATAAACAAAATGAGGTAGTAAAACCATTTTGTTCTTCAGATGATTATACCATTCTGAAATGAGATTTTAGTTAGATTTCAAAACCCGATTTTTTTCTAACTAGGTATTTAATTAATTGTGCATGAAAATGATATTTAGCATGAGGTCAGATTTAGTGTCCTCATTCGCAGTAGTAACCCAACATTATTCAAGTCCTCAAATAGTCATTTGTGAATCATAAGCTTCTTACATTTTATACATCTGCAATTTAAAGTAAAAACTATTGAGTTAGTTTTGAGGGAAATGATTGATAAGAAAAAGGTTATAGATATTTTTATTTCATAGGATTAGATTTTGTTAGTATTTGATCACTAAAATATGATACCGACATATGCTATGTAACCGGGTTAAATTATTCAGTTGGACTAATTTTGTCACACTTGTAATAGTCAGTAGCAAAATAATGGCTATAATAGGCAAAGGATTCCATTTATCTTACCATTTTAGCCCTGAATAAGAATAAGCATATACCTAATTTATGATAAGATTCATACATGCTTTTAATATGTGCAGAGTTTTTTCTCCCTTCCTCTTTGTGCATTAGTTTTATTTTTCCTAGTGTACTGAATCAAAATGGCATTCCTTTGTTCTTTTCTCTTCTCATGACTGTCTTGGGCAATGACCTTTGCACAGTTCCTGCAAGGGGCTAGAATAGTGTAACAAACAAATAAATAAATAAGCTATGTAGAAACCTAATTCATTTACTATGTTATTTTTCCTTAACAAAAACCCTAATTCACTAGAAGCTTCTGTCAAAACAGCACACACAAAGTGCATCTGACGCCTTCCATACTGGGTCAGCACATTGCAATATACAGGCCAGAAAAGAATGCATCATGAGAAGAAAATATCAAATTTTCAACTCTTGTAATTTCTTGTGTAACCTCCTGATATCCATATAATGACCCCTCTCACTATATTACATTAAACAGCATTCTTTTCTTGTTTGTAATATTTGAATTTCATATATCCTTAGCTTCCCCTTAATTATAACAATGTATTTTATCAATTATTTGCTAACATAATAATAATAACCCATTTTATAATCACTGTTATGTAAAATATTTTTGTTATTACTCAAAATATTTGGACTTCTATAACTTGTAATGCTACATTAATGACGTGGTCTTCATCTTTAGGCATTACTTGATGAATACAGGAACCTTAACATTCAATTTAGTAACTGCAACCCAAGCCCTTTATTTAATCCAAGAGGGTAGACTGAATTCATTCCATAAGCATTAACTGGTAACATCAATGTAAGTTAAGTATTTTTAGAGTAAAAGTCTGAATAATTTGAATTATAACCTTAAGAACCAAAACCTCTCTTACGTGTTCGGATAATAGGCATATTTTGTAAGAATATTTTGAAACACACATAGATTAATTTTTGTTAATATAAAAGATGACTGAAATATGGTATCTAAAAGCATCTATAATTTATATGGTCTCCCTTGTATGCAAATCATAAATGGATAGCAGATTTCTATTCTGAGAACTGGTTGTGAACTGTATCAAATCAGGAGAACCTAGGAGTTTATTTCCTTTGGTTGTTTTGAAGTTTCAATGGCTTTTCTCATCTACTTAAAAGATTTTCATGACACTTCAGGTTTCATTTCATAATTTCATTTAATCTCTTCAATAGGATTCCTCTCTAAGATGGGCAGTAAAGGTGGAGGAGTGGTAGAAGCTTGGACTCTGGAATCACATTTTACAAGTTCAAATGCCATTAAAAACCATTACATTCACTTTCAGCTGATTCGGGAGGATGAGGCTTGTTAGGGAGAGTAGCTCATCTAGTTGTAAGGATAACACTAATTCAGAATGAAAAAGTGTAATCTCTCTAATCCTTGAAGGTTAAGTAGAAAGAACTTTCGAAAAGTAGGTAAACCTTTCCATAATTCCCTCTTCTCAGAATCATGTGAAGATAAATGTTATATTACAAAAGCTTGGAAAGAGAAAACCTAAAATTTGGTGTCTGAAATGGATTAATGCACCACAGAACACATAAATAGGACATTGTGTCAAATCTCAGTTATGTACTTGACTGGGTAAACAATTACCCTTTACCTGCCATAGAGCATATAAATATGACATTGTATAAAATCTCAGTTCTGTGTTTGAGTGATTAAATACTGTTAAATATGTTTGTGAATGAATTTTCTATTGTATAACTGAATGTTTTTAATAACTAAATTCATAATCTTCATTTATATAGTATCTTGAAAGATGATTTGATCATTTAATAATTAGTAATTAATGACTACGGCTGTGACAATATGCTTTTATTAAAAAATATTCCTGGTGTTAATTGACTGTATTGCAATTTTACCTTTTCTTTTAATTTTCTAGTTAATAGTAGGCTTGTGACAATATGCTTTTATTAAAGAATTTCTTTCTGCTATTTTTTTATCAGGTAAGCAAACATGTCATTTTTATTTACATTCAAATAAACTTGTGTTATGATAAATCTAAGAGAATTTAGTGTAAATAAATGGAATATGAAAATCCTTTATCTAATGGTTAGATATGTATACAAGTTTTATTTGTCAACTCTATACAAAAAGAAAAAGAAAAAATATTTTAAAAATTCATGTATCCAACTGAAAATCACATTAAAATTCCTAATTTGATTTCAAGTTCTATAAAAGAACAAAGACTATATTATCTAATCTAATAGAAAAGGTCCTTGATTTTAAATACACCAACATCGCCAAGGGATAATTGTAGTCATGAATAGAAATTTTGATAATATCTTTTGAAGTAATACTTTAATACCAATTGTCCACATCCTTTTGTATTGACGGTGATGACTACTTCTGGTCACTTCTGGTCTATAATTAGGTCCTGAATTATACTAATTACTCAAAGCCTTCAGGAACTGTCCAGTTTCTTATTTGAGCTCATTACTGGCAACCTTTAGCAATTCTCTAGATAAGTGCTATTGGTTAATTCAGATTGTAGAATAAACTAGTTATCTCTCCTTCCAGATGGGGCATCAGTTTGAATGGACATTTTAATAAAGTGATAAATACATTTCCCTAACCTTTTCTGGCTCAGGATCAAGAAGTTAAAACCCCGAGCAAGTCTTTGTTTGTCATTACTTAGCTAATTTGTTACATTTTCATACATATTCAATTCATAATAACCAAAGGTTTAATATATAAATTGAGTTTTTAAATAAATGACTTTATTTAATCTAAACTGAATAAATTTACTTTAAAACTATGTAGTGAAGTAAAATGTTAATCAGTTTTTATTTCTACTAAAACTTGAGATTAACTCGAGAAAGAATATTTTTAGAATACAAAGATTTTATAGAATCTTTAAATACATCCAGTATTTCTTGTTGAAAGAAAGACAAATATAAGGTATTTTTTCATATTGACTCTGATCACTAAGGATTTTTATCTCTTGAAATACATTAGTTTCCATAGAAAAACTATACATTTTGCATAACAAAAAAAACTTTAATAATAAAATAGAAACAATAAACTGAAATATAAAGCATGGAATATTTTTTCAAAGTATTTCAATATTAAATGGTCTTAGTGGAAATAGTTTTTAAAAAGTTGATAAGTAGTATATAACTATTTTCTTTGTTTAAAAGAAAATCAATTATATTAGGATATTTCATATAATATATTTCATTTTGGTGATGCACTAGTAAGACAATAGCAAAATATTTTGTCAATATTTTTTTATGTATTTTTAAATAAAATGTTTGTCCAGCTATATTATTTGGAAAATTGCAGATATAAGAAAAAATGAATTTTAAAATTCCCAGATACTTCATAGAAAACACTACTAATCATGCATAAAAAATAGCTGACCTAAAAAAAATAAAGTAAAAGCGCATATGTATTTATGAGGCATTCAGAGTAACAACCCAACAAGTGCCAAAAATATAGAGAAAAGGACTCGGAGCAAGTAAACAACAGGACGCAATGTGATTAGTTGAAAACCTTTGTCCCGTGCACTCTCATTGGTCATCAGAGGTTTGCTTGCCGGGTAGCTTAAGACATATAATTGGCGAGAGTGTTGTGGCGCTTGTCAGATTGTACTTCCTAGTCAATGATGAAGCATGTGATGAGTAAACTGTACATTAGTTGATTTTCACCCAGGTTTCAGGCTCAATTCAACCATGTCTTCTTTTTTACGTGGTAGAGAAGGCTTTTAGGAATACAGTGATATGCATAACTCATTTTTGGCCGTGGTGATGCTTGTCGGGTTATTATTCTCAACACCTCATACATATATGTATATAAAAACAAAAGCCCCTTTCTCCCTTTACAAGGATATGAGGTGGGCACACCCTAATGACTATAGCAGTAAAAACCATGACTATAATGGCAGGTTAACCTATAGGCTAGGGGTTGGAAACTCAGACTGACATCAATTCAGTCTGGTTTCTATCCTGACTAGAGGAAGACTTGTTGTTTGTGCAGCTGTACTGACAAGCCATAGACGGTGAAACGGGCCTGTATAAAGATTGTAAAAATATTTTATATATATATAAATATACATACACTTTTATTTGTGAAAATCCTTAGAAAAACTTTGACATCTATCTGGTTTAATTTATTGATATTGCTGTCACAATCGGATCCCAAACTTTTATCAGTTGAGCCAGCTCAAATGTTTATCATGCAAACCCATCCCTATGCAGATAGAGTTATCATGGGCCATAAGATCAAGTTGACGTCAAAAAAGATAAATTGTTAAATGTAAAAGATAAAAGAAAAGAAACTGTACAAAAAATGAGATACCAACAGAAATACATTTTGATATATTATTGTGATAGTATATAGGGAAAATATAAAGGTCAAAAGTCATATATATCTGATAATATTTAAATTTAAAAAAAATATTTAACCAGAAATTATTGACAAATATAACTTTTTTAAAAGATAACAGGAAAAATATAAATACTTTATTGGTTAAACATAAAAGAAGAAACAGAGGAGGAGAGGGAGGGAGGGAGGGAGGGAGAGAGAGAGAAATGCAGCAGAAAAATAGGTGCAGTGCAGAGATGTCATTGAAAATAACTGAAAACAAAAATGATTTTTTTTTTAAAAAGAAAGAAAAATTGTGGATCTTCTAAATTAAACTGTTTTTCAACAAAGAAAAATTGAAAGAAAACTTTTCATGTATGATTGATTGCTAAATGATTGTGAAGAAGTATAAAACCTTATTCCTAAAGCAGATTTTTTCTTTATGTAGACACTCAGTCTGAATCCATCTAAATACTCAGAAAAATGACAATCAGAGTTATCAATTGAATTTGAACTTGAACATTCCAATCTTGGATTATTAAATTGAAGACAGATAAGACTTTATTATTTAGATCTACTGGCTAATTGTAGAAATATTGCTTAATTCAAATACCCATTGTTATGTTCATATATAGTCATAACCTTTTATATATACAAGTGAAAATATGTGTGTGTGTGTGTGTGTGCGCATATATAATCAGTCTTTATCAACTACTTAGCCAATTTTTGGTTTACAGACCTGATTTTTCAACATAAAGAGTATTCAAACCTGGGGCAAAATTTTTAATAAGTTTTGAGCTAGAAATTTAGCTGATAAGGAGTAAAAGCTGAAAGATTGGAGTGTTGCAGTTTCTAACAAACTACTTTGCCAATTCTGAGTCTAAAACTTAAAATTTGACAGATGGGATATTTGAACCTGGGAATACTTTCTAATTGGTTTTGAGTTAGAAAAAAGCTGCTGTAAAGGTCAAAATTTAGAATTACAAAAAACACAAATGAAAATGAACACAAAAGCATTCAGATCACTGAAATTTGCATAGCACAATAATTTAAACCACCAAAATCTGATAAGTTACAGTGATGTTTTTCTATATAATAGACTTCCTTAACTCCCTTAGTTGCAAGTCACTGGCACCTGGGAAAAGCCAGGCAATATTTCTAGTTATAAAATAAAACTTGATAAAAATCTGTATTTCAGAAACTTTGATGTTGAGTAGATTTCATACAACTTTTAGGCTAAAAAACTGGCAATTGCTTTTTTTTGTTTTATTGATTTATATATATATATATTTATGAATCGAAATATTTGAATGTCTATGGTAAAGATATTAAAATCAGGTTCATTGAATGGTGAAAGATTACATTCCAAGATAGAGTTCAAGTTAATCTCTGTAAAAGGCATTTCGTTTCTTTCCAATGGTTGTCAAATTTATCTCAAAAAGATACAACCTGATGAGGGAAGTTTCTTTTTATCGAAACAATCCATTAATTACTGATAGTAGTTTCAATAAAGAATTAGTTTAAAAACTTTGTTTCCCTCAAATATAATCCCAGACTATTTAGCCAAGTTTAATTATTCAAACATAGAATTGGACACTGTCCAATGCTTACTCCGTTCCGACATCCCCAGACATAAAAACTCAGCAGTTTATGATGTGTTTCTAAAAGAGACAACAATCAGCACTTTCTAAAACCATAGACTTAATTATACGAATTGACAAAACATCAATTCTAGCCAACAGAGATATAACAGGAAGCTCTGTTATTGGGCTATGGGAGGAAGGCCATGTGGTTATTTATCGCATATAAAATAGATATTTATGTTTATTCTTATTTGCAAATTTAGGTGAAAAATTGATCATCTTGACCAGGCATATACAGATGCCTGTTGTGTAGCTTGATAATTTACAGTGCATCGTATCCAAAAGCAACAGAATTGATCATAGATGAATAGTTATTGAATTACAAAAGATTATCACCAATTGTTTATTTCAAGTACCTAGTTTTCATTGCCAAGTTTGCCTGTTTGAATAAATATATCATAAACTAAAGAGAGAATATCTGTTAATGATCAGTTGGAGAAAATGAAGGAATTTAGGCTATACATTTGTAAGTAGATGAATAATTAGGAAGTGATGTCAAACATTACTTGATTTGAGTAATATGGTGCATTTTGTTTTGAAGCTATCAATCTAATAAAGATAATGTGACAATGTCCTATTTAGAAAATTGTGAAACTCATTCTAAATGTCAGGCAACCTCATAAGTTGTGTCCAGAATTTTATTAAAGGAAATTAAATGGATTTTAAATTTTACTTTATTTTTCAATCAAATTGACAAAGTAACATTAATTTCAACTCTAAAACATCAAGCAATTTATTAAATATTAATGTGATTGGATTACATTTCTCTTTGAAAATAATAACCTTTGAGAATATTGTGTGACATTTACTTTTCAAAAAAAGAAAAGCGCCAGTTTGTGCTTCA
>JAYKTE010425002.1:2500-10461 GCA_036873565.1 Xipholeptos notoides
AAGATGTTTTTGCTTGGTTTATTTTTCAATTTTATAGGAAGAAAAATATAAGCATTGCATGCATTGGAATTTTATGCGAAATCTCGCATTAAATTTGTTTGGGTTTGTTTTTTACTTTCTTTTTTTTTATTTCTATTTCTTTAACTTTTTGTTCTTGCTTTTATTTATTTTTGTAACTTTTTTTTTTCTCGTCGATTTGACCAAATGGATAGGCAGTCCGACTTCGGAATCGTAGTACGCGAGTTCAAATCCCAGTCCTTCTGTTTGCGTTCAAATTCAGACTCATACCCTTGGGAAAGGTATGAATCCCCACAAATAACGTTTATCAAAAATGATTGTTCTGGGCATTAAATGACTTAAAATGGTTTATATGCCGTAAAACACAAACTTAAACTCTATTTTCTCTTCATTTTTGCTTTTCCTCTATCTGTTTTTATTTCTTTTATCTTTTGCTCTTCCTTTTCTTTTCTCTTTTTGTACATAATTTATTATCTCATTTTTTCATAGTTCTTACTCTTTCATCATTTTTCTTTTCCTTTTCTCGTTTTTCCTTCCTTCCTTCCTTTCATCCTTCCTCCCTTCCTTCCTTTTTATTCTTATCTGACCGTTTCTCCATTTTCCAGCTTTTTTCTTTTTCTTCATTTTTCCTTACTTCATTCTCTTTTTTTCTTTTTCTTTTTCTTCTCCCATTCTTTTTTATGTGGTTTCTCTTTATTTATTTCTTAATTCTATTTTTGTCCTAATTCTTTTTCATTTTGTTCCCTGAATTTTTATTTTATTTTTATTCTATCCATTTTTTCTTTTTCTTTTTATCTTCTTTTTTCTTTTCCTTCCATTATTTTTTCTTTCTTTCTTGTTTTCTCTCTTCTTATTCTTTTCGTTCTCACTCTGCTTTTTTTGCTTTATTTAATTCGTTTTCTTCTTTATTTTTTATTTTAATTTTTCTTTTTTTTTTCCTCTTTCTTTCTTTCTTTCTTTTTTTCTTCTTCACTTTTTCGTTTTCTTTGTTCTTTTCTTTTCCTTTCTTTTTTCTTTACTTTCTTTCTCATACTTTATTTTCTTTCCTTACTCATCTCTTCCTTCCTTTTCATTTTCATTTGTTTTCTTTTTCTTGTTATTTATTTATTTATTCTGTTTTGTGGTTTTTTTTATAATTTCTTTTCATGTATTAAAATTTTTTTTAAAACTATTTTTCAATGGTTATCATATGAATAGTAATAGTAATACACGTCTCAACCTTCTTTAGTTAATTTTTCTTTTGTTCCTTCCTTCATTCATTTATTCATTTTTTCTTTCTTTCTTTCTTATTTTTCATTCACTTTTTTCCTTATTTCATTCTCTATAAATATTTTTTTTTAAATCTTTACCACCTCTTTACCACATATCATTCTTTCTTTCGTTCATTCCTTTTTTTATCTGTTATCCTTCTTCTGCTTTGTCCATAATTCCTCTTTTCCTTCTTTTCCATCCTTTACGTTATTTCCTTTCACCCTTTCTTATTTTTTTTCTTTCTTCCTTCTTTCTTTTTCTCCATTCTTTCTATCTCTGTTTCCTTCTTCTTATTTTCTTTCTTTATTCATTCCTTTATTTTTCCATATCTTCCTCCCTTCCTTCCTTCCTTCCTTCCTTCCTCCCTTCCCTCCTTCCTTCCTTTCTTTATTTTTTTCTTCTATCGTCCCTCCATTCTTTTTTCTCCCTTCCGTCTTTCATTTTTTTTTTGGCAGCCCTCCTTTCCCCTTTTTATTTGATTTTCTTTACTATCCTCCTTCCTCCCTTCCTTCCTTCCTTCCCAATCCCTTTCTTCCTTTATTTATTATTTCTTTCTTTTCGTTTTCCTTTCTTTTTCTTTTTCTTTTCTGTTCTTTCTTTCTTTCCTTCCTTCTTTTTATATATTTTCCTTCTCTCTACCCTTTTGCATTCTACAAAAAACATTTCTGCAACATTTACAATAAAAACATTTCTGCAACTAGCGGAATAGCAATGTTAAAAGCTAATACAGAAAATGCTCTATTAAACAAGAGATGAAAACAATATCAAAATGCAGAATTGGGAATAAGCATAACGAAGACAGACAGTGAACATAATGATGTTATTCCCATTTCAATGCTAATCAATCTTAAACACCAAAACACACTTTGACATAACAAACACTTTCCTCTAATAACATACACTTACATCTATCTACCAATCTATCTATCTATCTATCTATCTATCTATCTATCTATCTATCTATCTATTTAACTAACTACCTACCTACCTACCTACCCACCTACCTATCTATCTATCTATCTATCTATCTATCGATTGATCTATCTAACTTACTAACTGACTAATTATCTATATTATTGTCTGAGTTTTGTCTAGTTCCTGACATTTTCTTAATATTACTCAAATATCAGTTTACCAAACACACAGACATATCTGTTCTTTCACACATCCATCTATCCATCCACACACCGATCGATCCATCCATCCAACAGTCAGCCAGTCACCTACCCATTAATCCATCCACCTATCCATCCATCCATCTGATCTCCTTTAATGCTAAAAGAAAGCCAAAACTATTTCCTAATTCAAACACAATTTCCGCATTTTTTTAATAAAACATATTTTTGCCATAATTTTGTTTCACTTTATCTTTTATCTTCATAATTACTCTCAAAATCATCATCATCAACAACAGTACCACATACATAAACACTGTAATTATCATCACAATCACATTTAGAGACTGTTATAGTACTCAAGCTCGTTGTGAGCCCATCATTTTTTTTATTCAATTTTGATAAACTTATATGTTTTGTTCTTAATTTTTAATTCTATTTTATTATTTGTTTAAATGTTTAACTCCCAGGCTTTACTTGTTTGCTGGAATTATCAATTTCTAATCGGTAACATTCGTCCTTCAGACATTCTGAGTTTTGCTTTCCCATTACATGAAGGAGAAGAAATATTTGTATTCTTATTACAACTCCTAATATTATTTTTTCATTTCTTTTACTCTACCATTAAGAACTAATAATGTTATCTGTTAAACAGTTGTTTCAAATAACATATTGTTTTTCTAACAGGTTTATGAGCTGAAAAGGAAAAAATATGCCTTAGATATATTCAGTTTTGTTTCTTTTTTACCTGATATTGTCTTTAATCGTTATAATCTTTATTTACATAGTTATTTGAACCCATAACATTCTTTTGAAAAACACTGACATATTCTTTGAATTCTGAAAAGAATAGAATTTGTACTGAAGTAGTTGTGGCACGTTTTCATGCCCAAGGATTATAGGAATCCTGCAAAGCCTTTTATTAGAAGTATTTCTTCATAATCATAGAATATTCTTATACGTTGGACGCCACAAAGAAGCGATCCCATAACCAGGAAATGTCCATTGGGATCTCATTATTTCCACTTCGATTGAAACAAACCAAATAATACAATCCTCTTGTGGATACCAAAATGAAAACGAATAAGATTGGCTCGGATAAAAAATAAAAATTGAACAAAAAATCCTAATATATTTTCAAAGGTTTCTTTCAATAGTTGTAGTGTTTTTTTTTTAATTTTTATTTATTTATGTTTTCTTAGTTAGTTTTTTTTTTTGGGGGGGGATTTATTTTCTTGGGGGATATAATTCCAAATATTTGAAACTTTGATATTCCAAAGATGTCAGTTCATATTCTAGAATTTACTTTGAATCAGTTTCTATAATATTTTTTGATTGTTTATTTGTTTGTTAGTATGTTCGCTTGTCATTACTTGCTTCTTATATATAATTTTTACGCTCATTTTTGTTTATTTTTTTGTTTATTCATTTTATTTTTGTTTATTTTTATTTCTATTTTTATTATGAATATTTATCTTATTTATTTCTTTTTATTATCCTTTTATATTTTCATTTTTATTCTTCATTTTTGTTCTTTATATTTTGTTTTTGCTTTTTATTATTCATTTTTCTTTATCTTTATTTTTATTATGATATTTATTTTATTATAAAATCATGTTTGTGAATTATTTATTTATTTTCATTTTTTAAATTTTACTTTTTATTCTTTATTCAAATTCTTTATTTTTTTGTTTCTGTTTTTTATCATTCATTTTTCTTTATCTTTATTTCAATTATTAATATGTATTATTAATTTCTATATTTATTTATTTTCATTTTTATGTCCTATTTCTATTTTCATTTTCCACTCTTTTTATCTTTAATCCCTATCTTTATTTTTGTCATTATTATTCTTTTGTTCTTTTTTATCATTATTTTTTGCTTATCCTTATTCTTATTTTTATTATTTGCTCTTCTAATCTAAACTTCATTGGTATCATCAATATATTTCAGTCGATTTGCTTTGTCTTAAAGTTTTTAAATACATCAATGAAGATGAGAAAAGAAGCCCAAATAACTCTAGTAAAAATTAAATTAAATTTAATCTAAGAAATTCTGATACTTGATATCCATCGCTGTGATAGCACTGAATATGAGAGTAGAAGTCCGAATATTTTGGTTAAAGTTAATAATTCTAACTCATTGCAAAAATTTAAACAATCAATATCCATTGCTGTGAAAACCCTAAAGATGAGAGTAGAATCCCGAAAAACGTGAATAAAGATAATTAAAACTCATTCAATAAATTTAAACAATCAGTTAAGATGCGTTTTTTTTTCTGAACATTCATATAATTGCAATTTAATGCTCATCCTTTTTCTTTCTAAAGATAAATATCGATTATAAAAGCAAAGCATTTACTCTAAGAAGCAAATTTTCTCATTAAAAGCTTGAAGCCAACTCGTGTTTTTTCCAGCCTAAACACAATTTACAAAATGTACAACTTTCTTACCTGATCGGCGACTATACTACTGAGCCTGTGATTCGATCCTATACCCAGTATGCAATGCTAATTTATAGAAGCTACCAAATGCGCCGTAAATGCTAGAGCTTTTCTTTTCTTTTTATAGCATGCAATTAAAATGGTAATTTATTTGTGCGATGAACAATGCATTTCCACTATTGGTTTGCTGTCACTTACCGTCATTTTTTTGATTGCGTAAAAAGGCATCTGTAAATAGTTTGGCATTTATTAAATCGAAATCTTGATATAAAAACCTTTAATGAATAAAACAAATTTATGGACTATTGTCCTCATCTGCTTTATTGTTATCTTCACAACGATTCCCCAGGACCAGTACCACATAGGATAACGGCGTTAAATTTCTACAGTTCTAAATTAGCATTATCTAAACGCAATGATTTAAATCTCAGCTAAAGGTAATACTTATGTACATACATTTCAAAACTTAACTCTAATACCCGGTTATATTTTAGAGAACAAGTAGTCTAACCAAGTTAAGTTAAAAGTTCAATAGAACCTCCCGTTTACGACATGAAGATTCCCAACGTCGATCCCCTGAAGAAGACCGAAGGTTTAATCTGCCAAAACACTGTGAAGATAACAATAATGAAGATGGGACTCATCTCAAATATTTCGAAAAACAAAAGAAATCAATTTCTAAAATATTTGATGTTTTCAAAAGGAAAAAAATTCAAATAATAAAAAATTATACTAGTCACAAGCTCTTTTCAAAATAAATTATTCAATATAAAACACGTTCAACAGCCTTTTAATTGCTGTTAAGTCCTGAGTAATACTTGAAACTACATCTAATGACAGGGCTATGGTTAAGGATATATGTAGTCTTTGGGTAACGTGGAACTACCCATTAACTGTTATCGTTCCCAGGTCAATCCTAGCCCAGATTGGTAGCACCGGTGAGGGTCCTATCTCAGGGTTATGGGTGTGTCTGTCGAATGCATTTTGGTGCAGTGGAATTAAGTTGTCCATTTATCGTCTCTTCTGCAGCAGCTATTAGAGTAAAAGTCATCCTTTATAAGAAGTTTCACTGAACCCAACCCTCAGGCTTTGAAGAGTACGGTGCCCTTAAGGTGGTGTAGGTCGTTCACAACAAACATTAAAGCACAAGCTTATTTCTAAGTCCAAACGAGTGGCGAAAGAAGTAGAGCTGTCATCTCTTTAATCCGTAAATGTGCATGCAAATTAAACCTTTCAGACTACCGTGCTCTGCTGCCAGAGCAACAGCAGACCGAGAATTGGACTTTTGAGCCACCTTCAAACTCGTGAATTCGCTAATAAAACCTTCCTGACTGTAATACTCTGCTTCGGGAGTGACTGCCAATCGAGATGCCGAGTCGCTACGATTTGTTGAAGCCCGTTTGGCTTTTGTGTCGCAGACATTCTTAAAAGAAATAAAATCAATCCCTCATAATCTTCGTTGATAGATATTGCGAAGATATAGTAGACGATATTGATGCGTATGTGAATACGTGCACATATGCACGTGTATGTATGTGAAAGTGTATCTCTATGTGTATAAGTTTGTATTCACGTGTGTGTATACGTGTGCATGTGTACGTGGTGGGTGTATTATGTGCATGTGTTTTGCGTCTATGTGGTTTGTGAGGAATATGGAATATGAATTGGAATATTATAAGGGAAGAAAAAGAATCTGTTATTTAATATAAAGTTAGAAATTAAAAAAAAAAATCCCTACCTCTATCTTTGCAATGATTTAAAGCTTTGTTTGAATCTTGCAAGAAGGTATGATGTCAGTATCGTTAAGCGTCTGTTTTATGGAGAGTTTGAATGTGAAAAAGAATCCCCAATAAACAAGCCAAAGAAACGATATTTCGATGTTGTCAATAGCAATCTGACTGCTTTATGCGTGGATGTGGGACATTGGGAAAATATATGAATAAACCGTACTACTCAGAGACGATACTTTTATGAGAGCAGCCAGCATTTTTTAAGAATTGAACATGCCATTTTAAAACGAAATCTACACAACCAGCTGGTTCCGGGATAATTCGTTTGAAATCTTTTGTAAAGCTTTTATGCCAAAGGCAGAAATCATGAGTCACGGAGCTTCAACGAAAAGGAGTGAGAAAAAATGGGATCACCTCACAATAGAACTTGCTCCAAAGAGTCTAGCCTCTCAGAGCTGTGGAAAAATCTGAATAGTAGCGCGGAAATTTGGGACTATATCCATTCACATTCACAAGCCGACATACAATAAATTTGGGCTTCTTCAAAGAAGGCCAACTTTTAGTTACAGCTGCGTTCGATTGGCGTTTGCATGTAGATAATTTTTACACTTGGACTCAAAAATATATATACAATTACATTTAAAACAAATTGTATGTAGATTGCCAATAAATACTAGATTCGTTCCAAAATTAATGCCACCTATTTTTTAAAGATTAATATTTAAACGATTAAAGGTCTACAGGGTCTGTAGTGGTAACATTAAAACGAGCGACCTTTTGTGCTCTAGAATTTATTTTTCTACATAGTCTAGACCATCCTCAATTCACTCTTTCCAGCGATGAGCAAGACGATATATTTTCGCGTCCGCAGCGCACTTCGTCACTCACAGAATTCAAAGACACATCTCTGCTTCTTACTTATGCCTATTATAGGGGTTGTTTTCTTAGAGTCTCACACAGTCAATATCTGCAACAAAGACATGAAACTTTGAGCTGATGAATGGATGAGTTGAGTCATCATAACAATGGACTTTGCAATCCCCTCTGATCCAGAAGAGTTGGCATTACTTTTAGAACGATATGGAAAAAGAGGTTGCATTAATTTTGGAACGATATTGGTATGATGTCATCCTTTAAGTTTTTGATCACTTTTCAGACTCAATTTGCAAAGAACGTTTAACACAAACCAACAAACATGATTCAAATGCCACTACTACCATCAACATTAGCACCAGCATCTGCACCTGCATCGGAGTCAGAACTACCACCAATACCAAAGGACAAAACCAATACAAAAAACATATAAATAGATAGTAACCTAATTAAAGCCCTAATTAGCGAGGCGATATAACAAGAAGCTGAATCATGCTATGCCTATGGATTTTCAACAGCTTGGCACCAACA
>JAYKTE010425113.1:0-10460 GCA_036873565.1 Xipholeptos notoides
ATGAACATATATAAATGTACATATATGAATATATAAATATATATATATTATGTGGTGTCATGATCGAATAAACATATAGCAATTAACTTGACACTCCCTTTTGAAGTACATACGCTTATGTAATAAAAATATACTTTAGTTTTGCATTACTTGCCAACCACGGATACTAAGTCACCGTTGTTTAATTATGTTTGTCCGAATTAAATGTAAAATTTAACATGCTCACAAACAATCAAACCTCCATATCTCGTATCTTTTTAGATAGCTCAAGAATGGCTAAAATAATAAAAATAATAAAATCTCTTTCTTATTTCATCTATAAAAGTGACATTGTCGTCTGTCGGTCCTCGGAACAGTTTAAGTGACGTCCACCTGGAAAATACTTGTTAAATACTGACAGCTGAAAATACTTAAAACCTAAATTTGCATAGCATCAAGTTGCAGCATCAAGTTGCAGCTAAATTAACAGACTACCTCATTGGATTCTGTCCCACTGTAGGACAGAACCAACCAAACCCCAATGGAGAAAGAGATCAAGAAACAGAAATGTAACTGGATTGGCCACACCTGGCGGAAGCCTGCATCCAACATCACCAGTCAGGCCCTTGAATAGAACCAGGAAGGCAAGCGTAAAGTTGGTCGTCCAAGGCAGACCTGGAAAAGAAGCACTGTGGCTTGAGAATATAATTACTTTGCCAATTTTGGGTCTAAAGATTTGAAATTTGATACCTAAGACATTCGAATTTTTAGAACAGATTCTATTTGGTTTTGGGGCGAAAAATAGCTGATAAAGCGTCAAACTTGAAATATTGGATCGTTGCTAGCCCATAGCGTCCGCTGTGTAGAGATTACATTTGTCATTGTGGTGTCAATATAACTGCAGTTTACTAAAATGATTTTCAGCTTTCAAAAAATTATAGCAGTGATCTTAGAAAGAAAAAAAAAACTTGGAATTACGAAAACACTGGTTAAAATGAGCTCAAAAGGAGCACCAAAAACAATAGGACATAAATAAACCGTTTGTACGAGTCTCTAACCACTTTGTCCGTCTGTTGAATTAATATTTAAAATAATCAGGCAATATAAATTTATTTCTCCAACTTCAAGTAGCTTTGGGTATTTCCGTTGACATACAAATGAAAGGAGTGGCTCTTAATGACGAATATCAATAAAAATCGCAATTACAATCCAATATGAGGACAATAGTCATAGATTTGTTCGCAATGCAAATAATCACGATCGCCGTGCAAAAAAGGCAAGGGAGAAAAGAAAGGATATCAAATAAAGTAGAAATAAAAGTTGGTTTTGAGAAAATACGGTAAATTGTTTTCACGTTGTTTGTACAACATGACATAACCAGGCTATCATATAATGACACAAACTTGTCTCACTCAAAATAAACAGCCGTCGAAACAAAAAGTCGATTGTTGGCAAATGTTTGTATACTTGGGTCAGATGGATTTCTTTTTCGAGTAGAGAATGGCTTTCGCTCAATTGACCAGACATACTACTTTTATGTATATTGATTATGCCGAATATAGTCCCTATCGTTACATTCGTTAAATTTACTGTTTTTCTGATTCCTTGATATGTGGTTGATAATTTTTTATATTTATTATGTGAACCGTGGACTATATATTTGTTAAATTTACTATTCTCTTGAATCCTTGAGATTCTCTTGAATCCTTGAAAATTTACTATTCTCTTAAATCCTTGATAATTTGAATATTTATTATGCAGATTATAGTACTCATTCTTATATTTGTTATATTTACTGTTTTTTGGAATCATTGAGATGAGGCTTGATAATTTGTATATTTATTATGCAGATTATGGTCCTTATTTTTATATTGTTTTATCTAATATTTTTTGGAATCATTTAGATGAGGCTTCAGAATTGGTATATTTTTTATGCCGACTATGATCCTCGTCTTTATATTTGTTTAAGTTACTGATTTTTTTAAATCCTTAAGATGAGGTTTGGTAATTAGTATATTTATTATGCTGACTATGGTTTCATCTTTGTATTTGTTTATCATTAGCCTTTGCCAAGCCTTCTTTTCATAGTCAGAATCATAATTGCGCTCTGAAAATCTGAAGAAGCCTAAAGTATAAACTGACCAAAAAATCAGTGAATTTAACACATATAAAGATGAGGACCATAGTCCGAATATAAAATATACATATTATGAAGACTCGTCTTAAGAATTCCAATACACAGTAAATTTAACAAATGCAAATATGAAGACTATGGTTTGCATAATAAATATAAAACCTATCAAGTTTCATCTCATGAATTAAAAAAAAGTCAATTTAACAAAAGTGAAGATCAAAACTATAGTCAGTATAATAAATATTCAAATCATCGAGCTTCATCTTAAGGAATAAAAAACCCCGGTGAATTTAACAAATATAAATATAAGGACTGCTTAATGAATATAAATATTATAATGCCTCATATTAATGATACAGAAAAAAAGTTAAAAAAATATAAAGGAGGAGGCTAATAGTCTGCATGATAAATCAATATACAAATTATCAAGACTAGTTTCAAGGATTCTAAAAAATAGTAAATTTAATATATATGAAGTAAAGGACTATAGTCCACATGATAAAAAAAGATAATATAACAATTATGAAGATTTGAACGTTTTCCCCATTTTAAAAAATAATTTTATTATTTATTTCTTTGAAACAATTATCGGTGAGTCAAGTGTTGACACTTTTGTGGTTTGACCAGGTAAGGTCACAGTAGGGATAGAAATAGTTTGAAGTGGTAAAATTAAATAAGAAGAGAACAGTGAGAGAGAAGAAGAAGGGAAGGCGGTCGCAAAGGTAAATTGAAAGAAGTTAAAATGAAAGGGTAGCAATAGACATTGGAGACAGAGGGGGGCAGTAAAAGGAAGAAATGGGCAGAGAGTTTAAAAACAAACAAGGAAGAAGTAAGGAGAATGTTAAAAAAAAGGGTCAAAAGTATTAGGGAGAGTGAAAGATAATCATATTTGTTTGTTTGTGTTTTACGGCATATCAACCTTTTTAGGTCATTTAATCGCTGTACGAATCATTTTTGATAAACGCTATTGGTATTTATATCGTATCCCTTTGGCACTTTGGGTGTTTTAAAAATGGAAGGAAAATTTTGAATTTCGTTTCGTGTAGATTGACAAATTCTGCAGATATGGGGGCTTGTCGTTTTTTAGTCAGGGAACGTGCGCGAATAAAGAAAACATTTTAATATTTTTTTTTTTTTTTTAGAAATAATTTGTAATTATTGGGACTTCGAAAATTAGAATAACATTTTAAATCTAAAATTAGGTAAAGTTTTAATTTTTCTTTATTCGCGCATCATGCTCCCCTGACTAAACTTCTCCACAATTTTTTTTTATAGTGTGGGAATTTATATAGGCCCAAATAATTTCAGCTTTTTAAAATTTTGTTTTATTTTCTTCTCTAGTTTTTTTTTTAAGTATATTATTTCGTTTTTGGTGCAAATATTCCTTTTGTTTTTTGTTAATAAAACTTTTTCGCTCACAGTTTCTTTTTAAAATTTCTTTCCTTTTTCTTCTTCTAAAGGTATTCTTTCGTTTTTGTGCAAATAATTTTCATTGTTTTTGTCAATAAAACTTTTTTGCGCATAGATTAATTCCTCTTGATAGAACGAAATTCAATATTTACCTTCCATTTTTTAAAACATCCAAAGTGCCAAAGGGATACGATATAATTACCACGCTATTTTGTCCACACATAGTTTTTTAAAATAACATAATATGCACTATCTAATCCATAGCTGGAGGAAATGTGGATATTGACACCTTTCCCAAGGGCAATAGTCCAAATGCGAAAGTATAAGGAACGACTGGGATTTGCACTCACGTATTACGCTGCCCCAAGTGGACCTCCCTTGGTTGACATTTAGTTACACACTAGCGTACACCTATATAAATTCACTCACAAAGACACACACACACATACACACTGGCACTTCCAGCCACACACACACACACACTTGCATAAACACACATACACTTAAACACACGCATATACACTTATACACACAAGATCAATCATTTGTCGTTCCGTTTGCATTCACATTTGGACTAACACCCTTGGGAAAGGTATGAATCCTCAACTTCTCTCCAGCTATGGATTAAATAGCGCATATTGTGTGCACAAAACGAGAACGTTTCTCGAAAATGATTGTTCTCAGTATTAAGTGACCTAAAAAGGTTGATATATATATATACCTTACACCCATTCGTTATTCCTTTGCTTTTTTCTTCACCTCTCTTTGTCTCTTCTTATGATCTTTACTTTATCTCTTATCACAGTTATTTACTTATAGATCTACTCACACAGATATTAAAAGTTTGAAACTTTAACCGACTATGATATTGCTAATACATCAACTTGTATCACTAGGTACAGTGTGAAATAAAAATAGATTAAATTTGAAGGTATTTATTTAGTTTATGTTGTGGAGGATCCGCCCTTTGAATGGATTCTACCAACGTATATATCTACCGACTTGACAATCCCAAACAGGTCTAGATCTAGAAGTTAACCTTGCTCTCGCTTGGTTAGACTAACAATATCTCCTTTCCATATTCTGCAACTTTCTCTTTCTGTATATAGCTTAAACCATACCTGGCGTTCTGTTTTCATTGTATTCCCTTTAAGACAAAAGCAGTTTATAAAATTAAATTCTGTTTTCTGAAAATTGTATCAGAATGAATGTTGTGAAAAATGCAAGTATTTCCTTTCATAAATTTTCGTAAGATTAATTCGAACTGTTTTAGTGGAGGTATTTCAGTTATGCTTAAACAATGGGAGAAAGTATATACAAGAAAGAAAGAAAGAAAGATACAAGAGGGAAAGATACAGAGAGAAGAAGATATAGAGAGAAACAAGAAGCGAAATATAATGCAGAGAAAGTTTTTATTACCGGTGCTGTCCGGGTTCATATGCAATCTCTTCGATTTAGAGAACTTTTGTACAAAACCAAATTAATAAAGAAAGAGAAAATAATTTTATAAAAAAAAAGTCTTCTGTTTATGGTTTTTTTCCACATCAGCGTAGAAGTCAACTGCGTGGACAGAAATATGTTTGGTACAATTGAAGTCGATGGAGAGAAGAATACCCCACCACGTTTCCTAAATGACTAAGGGACACGACTAACTTCAGTCCATATAGAGGCTTTTAGAGTATCCCAAAATACCAAATTCATTATGTAATAATAGCAAACTGAAATTAGTAGAGCAAGATAATGCGAGACTTACAAAATGTTTGTAAGTTTCAGCAATCTTTGCGAGACTACTATTCCGTAAGGTCGGTTTTTGTACACTTGTGCCAACTTAGATCACCGAAGTCTTCTCTCTCCCTCATTAAACACACACACATACACACACACACACACACACACACACACACACACACACACACACACACAACAAAGTAAAATTTTAATAAGTGCCTTCTAGATAATTTAACCTGAAAATCCAAGAAAGTTTGGGTGCTTACTGTGTGCGTGTCCAAATGTAATCTTTGTCACGATTGAAATTTCCCTTATTTAATTTCACACACTCACAGGCACAATCATGATGACGATGATGATGGTGACAATGATGATAATAAATGAAATTTAATACGGGTTCATGAGTTAATCAAATGGCACCTGAAGAAGGCAGAAGCTTATATCAGCCAAAATATTGCAAGTTAATAATCACATGACGGGAATAATTAATCCCAATAAACTAAATATAAATTATCAACCCTCATCACACAAATTCCAAAAGTAATGCCTCCTATTTTTTATTCCGCCCAAACGGATCAGATGAGATTGCAAATAGCATTGTTACGCTATCTGAACGTACGCATTTATCACCTGAAAGTTTCATCTCTCTGTTGCAGATATTGATGGTGTGAGACTCTAAGAAAGCATACCCTGTGATGGACGTGCGGCTGTGGCAGAGATGCGTTATTGAATTCTTCCATGCAGACAAAATAGAACCGATCAACATACACCAGTGCTTTTTGAACGTTTACGTCTATGAAGATGCGGACAACAGTCGTCAAAGAATAAATATACATATATTGAAGTCTCATATCATAAGATTCCAATATATATATAATTGTTTTTAATTGGGATATTCAACAAGCTTCAATAATTCTACTTTTGTTTTTATTTTAAATATAGTCTATTATTTTTTAGTTTTCAAATTTTAATAACCTGCTAAAATGTCTAATTATCTCGTTCAATATATCATCCAAACAAAAAACTATAAATTCAATTTTGAAAACTCAAAAATATCTAAAATAAAAATAAACGAATAATTATTGAAGCTTGCTCAATATCCCAATTAAAAGTTAATTAATCAAAAATCAGGTTTCGAAAAATGAAATTTCCTTTCCTGGCTAAAATCGTGTAGAACAACTTATACATATTTAATTTACATATTCTTTGTGGTATAATAATGTAATAAGATTAGATTGCTTAACAAATTAATCGATATTATTCTAACGTACAAATTTCAAACTTAAAATTCACTTCTAACGAATAGATGTCTAAAAATACTCTTTTCTCTTATTTGACGAGATTGAATGAATGTTTGTATATCAATAGAGTGTTAAAAAAACAATGGGGTTAGTTGAGGTGAAATGGGAACAGAAAGGTGTTAGGCTCAAGTTGTTATTGCCAAAATAAAAAAAATAAAACTAGAAATCTCTCTCTCTTTCTTTCTTTCTCTCTCTCTCTTTCTTTCTTTCTTTCTCTCAAATAGCCAGTATCAATGGCAGTAAGCAACATTTTCAATTTATAGTAGTGTCAAAATCTTTTAACACAAGCAATTCTCCTCTTCAACGCTTATCGGCGCTTTTAGTTTTAGCTTTCCCCTGCCCGCCATTTTTGAGTCACTAAACTCTGATTTACGATTGGAATTGATGAGTGCTGAGTGCAAAACGTTTTTAAGGGTAGGTAACTTTAGAATAGCGGAAAGAAACTAGTGACACCTATGGAGTATATAAGCAAACTGCTAAATAGATCTTACAGCTGAAAGAGAGGAAAGGAGGGAGATGTCCAGGGAACCTCTATTTTCTTTTTTATTTATTTTCTTGTGTGTGTTGACACAGAAAGAGTACAAAGAAGTAATAAATTGGACGGATAAGACAGAAGGATGTTGTTTTTATACCTTACGAAGGAGACCCACTTAAGCTCATTTCACCAGTAATACAAACTTAAACTTTATTTATTTTAGTTTTAAAACACTAGTTTTACTTACAATGGCCACTGAGTAACCACCAGCAGGAGCAGCAGCTCTCAGCAGACACTGTTTCAGTTAAAGTGTCTTGACACTGAAGAAAATATCTTCAAAATATACAATTTTAAACTTGAAAAGAGAAAGCAGATTTTAATTTTGCTTCAAACTGCTTTACAATCTTTGGCAAATATGTACAAACATACTTCAACTGTGAACACAATTCCTTCGTTCAGTTGTTCCACTTTGACTCGTCAAAATGGTAGATGATAAAGTGTTTTTCAAATTTCATTTGTTTGATTAAAATGCTTTCCGATTTATTTACTGATTAGTGTTCAAATAATAATAATAATAATAATAATAATTATTATTATTATTGTTGTTGTTATTCAAATAATTCAGACTTCTATTCTCATTTTATTGATTGTTTGGATTAATGAATTCCTACCCAAAATCGACAGCACCTTGGTCTCACAGCTCGTTCTGCAAATCAGCAGATAACAGCCAAACACGTACTAATAGAATGCAAAAACTACAAAAGCACCTGAAGAAAATATTTCAGAGTAACAAATATTAGCGAAGTATCAAAAGAATCAAAATCTCACCAAAAAATACAATACTTAAAAGAAACAAAACTGTTCAAACTTTTCTATATTAAACAAACAAAATAATTAATCAACAAATGAATAACTATTAAACCAACTGTATAACAGTAACATAGAGCGGAACCAAACAAACAACAAACAAAATACCATACTGGCATTAAATGACACCAAAGTGGTTGATATGCCGTAAAACCCCAAATCAATCAATTACTCAATCAGCTTGTGGAGGAGGGAGTTATTCTTTGACCCTGACACCGTATTAGCTGTAATGAAACACAAAGTCAAGATACAAAAGACTGATGAAGTCTCAAACGATCTTTAATCTGAGAACGCCATATTTGACCAGTATAAAAATGATTTCTACGCTCCCGGTGTCCTTCTTCAGACTCGTTTTCGACAGGTGCTGTTGGTGACCTATGATGTCATCTCTGCTAATGTTCACGCAAAAAATTACGAAATGTCCCGAATGGAGATTATGACGTCAGCTAGAGCTTACACTTAAATGTTATTGATGGTCCATGCCGACCGATAACATTACATTACTCTGAATCAGAGTATTTGACGTGTACATCATTATTCTGTAGAGCAAATGAATGCATATATAAATGCACAAAAATACGTCCTGTTAAACATGGTCTGTATGTATTAAATACAGAACGAATCCTCGTCAAAACCATTACATTCACTTTCAGCTATCCCTGGGAAGATTAGGCTCGTTTACATGGGGAAGTAACTCATCTAGGTGACAACACTGATTCCAGAAACGAGTGTTGATGAGGCTGGTCAACTCAAGGAAAGTAGGTTAAAGAAAACACTGATTCGGAAAAGTTCGGGCAAGTATTGAGCCCGTAAAACTGGCCTTGTACCTAACTCGGTGTGGTGCTCATATAGAGATCAAGTATTGTAGGACGCATCACCGACAGGGTTTTAAATCCAACCACAAATTGATTAAGAGAAGAGGAGGGGGAGGAGGAGTAGTTGTAGCAGCGGGTGTATATATATATATATATATATATATTTAAATCCCCAGAATAAGCACACATATCGGTTGGTTCACACAAGTTAAAAACAAGGCAGAGAAAGATAAAGAGTGTGTGACGCTACCAACACTTGTAAAATCACAGAGTGTTTCCAATCACAAAATGAAGAATTTCAGTCCATCGACCTCTGGTCCTTCGGATCTCATAGTTCAAGGCATTGGGCTCAGAAACGAGACAGCAAGTCACGGTTCATAGTCTTTTTCATGCCACATTAAAATGAAGGGGGTGTAATGAAAATATTTTCTCACCGAGGTTTGGATCAAATAGGATTTCAGTGAAGAAGTGATGGAGTTTTGGTGGAGCTTGGGAGGAGAGACAAAAGAAGAGAGAGAGATATATATAGAGAGAGGGGGGTTGTGGGGTAGGGCGAGACTGAAAGAAGGAAAATAAAGTTTTGTGATATCTCAAGTCCCTGTTAGATGCTGTGGTGAACAAATGAAAAATTGATCCGGTGTCGTTGTTCTTAAATAAATAGAGAAACATCTGTTTACAAACATTGTCAAAAGTTGATTCCTGTTTTTGTTTTTTTAGATTGATAACAACCCTATCATCATTCTACTTTCTCCATCGGGGCGGCTGGTTTATATCGTGTTCGTTAGATTCTTTTATAGGATGATGGGAAGAGTTCGAACTCAAACTTATTTGCAAACTCCATTTTTTAGAATCGTTAAACAAGTATATATTCACTAATGACTTCAAGCAATACGAATCCATTTTGTATGATAAGAAATTGGCTTTTTCTTTTATAAAAATATAAAAATGGGAAAGCAAAATAACATTTTTCTTTTTAATCCTTGGGTTTAGGTTCGATAATATGTATATTTACTATGCAGACAGTAAATATAAAGATGTAGACTAATGTCCACGTTAAAAATATACATAATAAAATATGAGTTTAAAAATATTTAATAGTCCAAAATATAGTATGGCATTGATTGTCCAACTTCTTCAAAAATACCAATCACTAGGTAATTACAGAAAAAAAGCTATTAATAATTCAAAACCAATACACGCCAAATTTAAGTTAATTAAAACAAATATTTTATATAAGTATAACATTGTGGAAACGATTATAAGTTTGAAAACACAATTTCAAATCCAAGACAGTCTTGGGAAATATAAGTGGGTCCTTCATCTCCACTGATTTAAACGGGTCCAATTTTTCAACTGAGATAAATGTGTCTAATTTCTCTTCTGATATGAGTGGATCCAATTTCTCTACTGATATAAAATGAAAAATTGGTCATTGCAGACCCCAAGTATCTGCCATGTGGGAGTTGGGTTGGTCATTGGGGTGTCAAGATAACTGCAGTTAACCAAAACAATTTTCGGCTTCCAAACAATTACGACAGTTTTCTTAGAAAGGAAAAATAATCTTGGACTCACCCCCCCCCAAAAAAAAAAACCCTGATCTAAATGAGCACAAAAGGAGCATAAAAAGCACCAAAGCAACACCCGAGCAAAGCAGGGCAATACTTCTAGTGTGTATATATATATATATATATATATATATATATATATATATGTGTGTGTGTGTGTGTGTGTGTGTATACACGAGTGCAACA
>JAYKTE010425224.1:0-10460 GCA_036873565.1 Xipholeptos notoides
TGTGTGTGTGTTTGTGTGTGTGTGTGTGTGTGTGTGTGTGTGTGTGTGTGTGTGTGTGTGTGTGTGTGTGTGTGAGAGAGAGTGGGTTTGTTTCCGATAGACTTCGAAACGGCTGGGCCGATTTTCTTAGAAATTCACATAGTTATATGTCTGGGAGTGTTCTTAGATAGGTGTTGTTTAAAAATACTCCCGATAAGTATCGATGATCGAAAAAGTCAGCTTCTAGAATGAGGAACACCGCTACGATTAAGAGTAAACGCATAAAATTTGTGTATTAACGCAAAGCTGTGTTATGGGCCACTCGTTAGGGCGTTTTTTGTTGTTTTTTTTTATTCACAAGGCGTCTGCAGGTTCGAATCTCACTTAAAGTTTAAAATGGTAACTACATTTCGTATTATTCATGAGATCCAACAGATGGAAACAGCTGTTTGGCACTATGTTATAACTAGGGCTGTAACAATATGCTTTTATTAAAGGATATTCTTGTCACACCCCTAATAACTAGGGCCGTGATAAGAATATTCTTTTATAAAAGTATATTGACACAGTCTACTAATAACTAGAGAAAGAAATGGTAAAATCGCAAATTAATCAAGTAACGACAAGAATAGTCTTTAAAATAAGCATATTGTCACATCCCTAGTTGTAAGTTATGCAAGATTTTGCATTTAATCATAACGAGAACTTTCTAAGATCATTTTATTTTATTATAAAAAGTTTATTGATAACCACAAAAACTACTTTTAATTGAATCATGCAAATGAATTTACTGGTTTTAAAAGGGTACAGGGTGGTTGATTTTGTCTGATGGCATTTCAGATTTTACGAACATTCATTGGTGGAAATAATTATATTTGCTGTCTTTTTTGTGTTGACAGAAAACAATATTTCTCATAATAATGAACGATGTGTTTTTGTTTATTAATTTTTTCATCTTTATGTATCATGTCACACTCTGAAGATTAAAAGCAAAAATGTACAGCCCGCATAGAGAATCGAAACCCAGACAATCAGGATTGCCTTCATTATTTTTATCTTAAAAGCCCAAGTGACTAAGCGACGAGGACTTTACTTTTACAAGATAAATTTTTGCCACACATTTAGAAATAGAATATATTTAAAATTATTGAATATGAAATTCATGAATTGACAAGCATGGAACTTTTTCATAATCTATCTTTTTTATAACACTGACAGATCTATGTATGTATACATATATACATGCATTTTTTGTATCTATCGTGTCATGAGCTGAAGACATTACATTCATTCATTTTTTATTCATAGGCCGTTCAAATGGTATTATTTGTATTTATTTTCCATATTTCATTTTTTAATAGTAACTTACATTTTATTGTTGTCATTTTTTCCGAAATGGGCATGTTAGTATCTACCATAGTGGCAAAGGGAATAAGAGAATTATTCCGAGGGCTATTATTCCGAAAGTGAACGTAAAGGGAATTTGAAACTTGTGCATTAAAGTTTCAAATCCAAATATTCACCTCTCGCCCAGAGTTTCCTCTGATTTCTTTTATTCAACCAATAGATAAGTTCATTCTTTTCTCAAGGGTTATAACTCAAAGGTGAACGTATGGGATTTGAACTGCCGTCCCACGATTTCAAATGTCCAGACGTTATTCACTTTGGCACAGGGTTTTCCTCAATGGAATTCGTCAAGCCGCTTCGAAGATTCTGTGTCTCTCAATATAAATCTAAGTATTCGTTCATGTACATTTCTCACTGTATTTCTCTGGGTATACATATATGTGTGTGTGCACCTATGACTCTAGGAGTATATCTTTTAGCATGACGCTGGTCGGATGTCTGTGCATATATCTTCCCATGTGCAAATATGTGTGTGTAAATGTATCTTGGTGTTTGTCTTGTAAATCTTCGTATTTGCGTATGTTTCTAAAAATGTGTTTATCTCTGAACTCCGTATTTATGCGTGTATATTTCTATGCGCATATTTGCGTATCAGTCTACATGCGCGCCTGTTTGTCTTTGTTTGTTTTTGTTTTACGTCATATCAACCTTTTTCAGGTCATTTACTGCCGATAACAATCATATTTGATAAATGTTATTTTGTCCACACGTAGTTTTTTAAATAACACAGTATGCACTAATTAATCTATAGATGGAGGGAATGTGGGGATTAATATCTTTCTCAAGGATATTAGTTCAAATGTGAATGTAAAGTCCGGATAACTATCCACTGCCTCAAGTGGACCTTCCTGTGTGTTTCTGTGCATATGTCTTCGAATTTGAGTGTCTCTGGGTGTATGCTTGTGTGTATAAGAATATTTATATTTATTCAAATTCTGTATATCTGCTCAACAAAAACAATCTACAAAATTTGAATAAATATAATTATGATGATTGAAATATGTATAATATGAATTATGATAATAGTTACACTAAAGGACTATTTTTAATTTATGTTATAGAAGGGATGACGACTGTGATTAATGCCCGCTACTTGTAATAAATGCCACGTCAAAAATAAAAGATTTCACCCTGCAGATACGTTTTTTAACAAATGTAATCTTCAGTCTTATCCATTTTTATTATTATCTATATTAATTTCACTTCATAAGCAAAACATGGCTGTTATTGGTAGTGACCGCCACTATAGAACGGTTCAATTATATTCCTTTTTTTTCATTTTTGTAGTTTTTTTCTTTTTTTGCGAGAATTTTTCTTTCGCAATATTTTGATTTATCTTATTTTTATCATCGTGGTAATTTTTTTTGTTTTCCTAATAAGTGACCCCAAAACAGCTTGAAATACAAATGCTCAATGTGACAGAAAGATGGTAAGATGAATAGATGGTATTCTTGGTGTTTTTATGTTTCTTAATTTTTTGCTGTTTTTACAGCATATCAACCTTTACTGTCATTTAATGCCAAGTATGATAATTTTTAAGAACGTCTTTCAATCGTCAGTATATTGTTTAAATAACACTAGTCGCACTATCCATAGCTGGACGAAATAAGGGATCCGTGACTTTCTCAAGAGTATTAGACAGAATGTGGACGTACAGTAAAATTCGATTTAATTCTTGTAACATCATCTATACAAGAATTTACACACACACAAACAACTTTATATTATACAAATACACGTGCTAATTCTGTTATAAAAAATAGTATATTTGGTTTAAATTATATTCTTCGTTAAGTGTATTATAGATTTTGACTAATATGACCTTTCTTGTATTTCCTTTGATTTTGATGTCCATGAATATACACAAGTGTTTGTCATTTGTATTAGAGACAAAACATCAACATCCCCAGCTCACATTCTCAAGCTATTGTGTAAGCTTATGTGACCTACATAGCCCGACTCTTGAGTGAAGGGTTCTGTTATAAAGATCGCACTATCGGCCAAGTTGATCCTCACGGCAATTGAAAATGGTTCCTTTTCTGTTGAGTTGGAGTACAATAAGCTATTGTTTTGCTTTCTTTTTCTGTTTGTTTTTTCGGTTTATTTTTCTTAGTTTCTTTCATTATGATTTCCTCTTTTATGCTTTTGTGCCAGGACATTTCACGAACTCTGTAACCCTGTGCTGAGGCTTTAACATTTCTCCTTATATGTCCTTTACTCCTGAAGCACAAACGGTCATTCTTTTTCATCTCTTTAATGGTTCTTCTCTACCCTTTTAAATTTCGTAGACAGACACACACGCTTACCCCGAACGCACACGCATACGTTTATGTGTGTGTATGAATGTAAAAAGTAAGGTGTTTATTAAATAAAACAACAAATATCATGATAAATTGTTTTTATATTGGCTGACGTTATAAATAAATTTTTACTGTTATTATTATAACTAGAAGTATTACCTGGCCTTGATCGGGTTTGCTTTAATGCCCTTTTTGTGCTTATTTTGATCTATGCTTTTTGTAGTCCCAAGATTTTTTTCTTTCTAAGAAAATGGCTATAATTTATTTTTATGCCAAAAATAATTTTAGGAAACTGTGATTATACTGACACCTCAATGACCACGATACCCCCCCCACACACACACACAGTGGATGCTACAGGCCCGCAACGACCCAAGATTTCAAGTTTTACCCCTTAGTGGCTATTTTCGGCTCAAAACCAAATCGAATTTGTTCCACGTGTCTGAATACCCCATACATCAAATTTTAAGTCTCTAGACTTATTATACTTCAGCTTGTTATTTATCCTGAAGCTATTTATGTATCAATGATGAATTTCTTAAAGCGTGTGTTATTTTTATTAAATTTTCAAAAATGTACAAGATCTGCATTTGGTGAAAAATAATATGATGTTCATGGGTGTATTGGCATTTGTTTTCCCTTTTTTTCCATCCTAATTGTAAATCACACAATGGGCAGCACGGCACTGAGTTTCTGACTTTGGTTTCGCTTCATGACTCATAACAATTTTCTTGTGTCAAATTAAATAAGTTTGCGGTTTATAGAAGCTGAATTTGGTATTTTTGATTTTAAAAGACCCCAAGTGCGAAATCAATTATTCTATTCTGAAAAGGATCTGCGAACAAAATAGTCACAGGGCAACTAACTCTGTTTTTGTTGATTTTTGCTATGTTTTGTTGTTTTTATGGTTAGTTTTTTTTTGTTTTGTTTTTTCGTTTTTTTGTTTTTTTGTTTTTTTCTTATTCTGTTCGGAAAACAGAATTTCATTTTTGTGGTTGCACAAAAACCCCTTCCGAAACATCGAACAAGAAAAAGTGAATCAGTTCAACGGATGATTGACTTAACTCGACGAAATCAACTTTGACGTGGACATGAAACCAATAAAGAAAACGAAGAGTGAAAACAAAAACTCCAAAAGAAAAAAAAAATGAAATATTTCGTGTTCGTTGCCTCGAAAGATGTGCGGCGTTGGTTACTTTGGCCGATAAGTAGCGCGTTGCAACCGATTCATTTATCGTATCAATAGACGAGCAAGACGCGTCGGGAAATAGGAAAAGAAAGTGTAAAAAAGACTATCGTTCATATGACTGACGTATCGGTTATTTGTTGGATAGCGACGGATCGAATGGCCGCTCAGCTGCCAACACGAAGCCAGTTATTCAATTACAAAAGAAAAGACAAAAAAAACGCTAAAATGGAATAAAATATATATGTCCACGTGGAAGAAAGGCGTGTAGTCTTCGTTATGTGATTATATTATGAAATAACACAGGCTTCTGATGCCTGTTGTATTTAACTTGATCCATGGTAAAGGATTTTAAGTTTTTGCATGTTATGTCTGTATTTATAAGGAAAGATAAGTAAACTTTATCCAAAACAATGGTCAAACTGACAATTTTGGGACAAATCATCTTTTTTTTTCTATAATTATTTGTTTTTTAACTTGCTTGATCGGGGGTTGCGTTTGACCACTTAGTAGGTATTTTCCGACTGAAAACCAAATTTGTTCCACAGGTCCGAATACCCCATATATCAAATTCTAAGTCTCTAGACCAAAAAATAGTAGTTTTGGGGTTCGTAGTCATCAAATTTTTAAACAATTCTTTCAGTGGTAGACTGTGAGAAAGTGTGAAAATTTGTTTAAACTGGACCAATCCTTCCAGAAGCTGATATTTTCGATTATCGATTTTCAATACCTATTGGAGGCATTCCGAAAGAACAACTACCTAAGATCACTGCCAGACACATAAAGTACAATTGTTTGAATTTTCAAGAAAATCAGACATCCGTTTTAGAGTATAGAGGGAAAGCATTGAAACAGAAATAGATGCACTCTCAGACAAAGTTCCGTTATATATAAGTTTAGATTAGATTAGATTTAGATTATTGAAAAACAGGACTATTACTAAATAGATTAGGGAGGTCCTATTGGGGCAGTGGATAGGCAATCAGACTTCGGAATCGTAATACGCGAGTTAGAATCCTTGTTTGCGTTCATATTTGCGTTCATATTTGGACTAATGCTCTTGGGAAAGGTAGGAATTCCCATATTCCCTTCAGCTATCGGTTAAATAGTGCATGTTGTGTTATTAAAAAACTACGTATAGACGAAAAGAACGTTTCTCTAAAATGATTGTTCTCGGCATTAAATGACCTAAAATCTAAAATGTTTGATATGCCTTAAAACACAAACAAACAAAATTGATAGAGTTTGTTCATTGACAAACGTCCAATGCATTCTACGAGGGTCATTCCAAAACGATCGCCATGTATTTTTTTATTCCGCATGAATGCATCAGAGGGTATTAAAAATTGCATTGTTATGATGTCTGAACTTAGGCATTTATAACCTGAAAGCTTCGTATCTCTGTTGCAAATATTCTCGGTGTGAGATTTTCAGAAAGTAATCCCTGTTGTGGACGTGTGTCAGAATGTTAGTGACTATGTAGAAAATCAAATTCTTGAGCTCAAAAGGTCGCTGGTTTTAATGGGACTACTCTTGAATTCGTAGCTCTTTAACTTTTAAGACAATAACTTCGGTGGCAAAGGCGTAGGTTGCAAACAAAAGGAAACGAAAACAATAACTAATTTTACATCTCGATTTTTTTCTTTTAATCGTTAAATTATGGAAACATTTAATATTAAAATTGAAAACTAAACTCTTGGTGTATTAGATTCTCTCTGTAAAACTGGTTGGTGCTTTTAATAATTTTTTGGTTTTAAAAATTCGAGATATAATTTAATGCAAATAGAGATTTAATTAATACAATTTGTTAGTATATGTTTAGAAGAGATAATACTGGGAAACACAACCCAATGATTCATTTCTAGAAGCAATTCGATTTTCTTTTTTATTGAGTTAGTATTTAATTTTGATTTGGTATTTTTTGTCATTATGTGTTCTCTAGCTGCTGCTAATACTACTACTAGATAATAGTAATATCATATCTCCTAACAAGACAGCAGGTTATATTTTATTTTATGTTTATTTTCTATTTTATTCCTCCCCATCTTTAAGAAACTTTCCTTCTATCCCCGGTTTTATAAATTGCTTTTAGATTTGTATTAGTTATTATTATTATTACTATAGATCTCACACCAATTACTAAGTGGTTGCGCACCCAGTAACAAGTGGTTTTCACTGTAGTCAGAGTGACAACAAGTCTTCTCATGAGCTCCAGCAAGCTCCACACCATTCCAGTCAAAGACTATATGGTAAAACACCTTGGATTTTCCCCCTTTTGTGTCTACTTCACACGCCCGCCATTACTCGCTTGGTGGTGTTTCCTGAAGGCAGGGATACAACAAGTCTCCTTTGGTACTCCAGCATATCTGGATACCTTGCAATCAGTGACTATAAGCCCCCACCCACTCTTCTCCTCATTCAGTTGTATATTTTTTCTTACCTTGATCCAATCTTCCTTTGTTGTTGTTGTTGTTGTTGTTGTTTATAGTATCAACATCATCATTATTATTAGATTTATGTATATCTGCTCGATAATGGCAACAACAATTCCCTGAGATGGTGAGGAGCTCTATCAGCTATAGGGCTGATTTGAGCCCAAAAGGGCATAGAGAAGACTTCCTGCCCAACAGAAAGATTAGCAACAACAGCGATGATAATAATAATAATAATAATAATCATAATAATAATAATAATAATAATAATAATAATGATAAAATGATAACAGAGATTGTTATAAAAGAGATATTGATAATGCTATTGGTGGAAGTAATAATACTACTAATAATAGTATTAATGAATATAATAATCCTAATGATATCGCCACTACTAATAATACTACTATTTATATCAATAATTACTTTTATTATCATTATTAGAGATCGTTCTTCAATAGATTTGTTTCAGGCGGATATTAAAATAAGAACAGTGCATTGGCGCGTGGAATAGATTCACAAATGATCGAAACCAAATCAGATGCCATTTCTGCGTGAAACAAAATCTTGGACGCTTTGTAACCACGTTTTATTTGTACTGTTTCAACTTACAGAGGTTTGTATGTTTTTCTTTTTTGCTTAATTTTTTTCTTTTCTTTGTATTTTCTCTTCTTTTCTTTCTGTTTTTCCTTTCCTTCCTTCTATTCTTTTCTTTGTATTTTCTTTTTATTATTACTTTTCTTCTGTTTTCCTCTCTTCTTACTTCTTTTCTTCTTTTTTCCTTTATTTCCTTTTTTTCTTTTTCATTTCTTTCTTCTTTTCTTTCTTTTCTTTTTTCTTTCTTTTCTACTTTTCTTTTCTTTCTGCTTACCCTGTATTATTTTTCTTTCTTCTTTTTTTTTCTTCTTTCTTTTCTTTTCTTTTTTCCTTGGTCTTCTTCTTTGTTTTCTTCTTTTCAATTCCATGTCTTCTTTCTGTCTTTCTGTCCTTTTTTCATTTTCTTTTCCTTCCTTTTTACACTTTCTTCCTTCGTATTAATTTACTTTCTTTTATTTTTTGTTAATGTTTTACACTCTTCTTCCAGTTACATTTTTATTTTTTCTGTTTTGCTTTTATTTAGATTGGGAGGCTTGTTTTATCCTTTATTTTTTGTTTAAACCTAAATACGGGTTTATGCAAATAGATCTGGTTTTTTTTGTTGATTTTTTTAGTTTTTGCTTTAATGTATTTTACATTACTGTTCTTGTTTTTTTTCTATGAACATCTAAAAATTGTACGTTTAAAATTCTGTTGATTCCTTTCTTTCCATTTCATTTTCTATGAATTTTGGATGCTAATTTCCCTTTTCTAACTACTAATTACTATGTTAGCCATATTTGTTTTAATACCTATTGATTGGATTTCAACTTTCAAAGAATAAATCTCCTTTAGTTTTATTCAATTAGCACTAAAAGACGATTTCTCTTTCCATTCTTAATCAGTATTAATAATACTATACAATAAACATATTTTTTTTAAATCCATAAGGAACGAAATATTTTTATTAGAAAGATCTGCTTGTGAAGGGGCCAAACGCATCAAAACATCATGGATTCACAAATTTCTATCATACATGGGTTAGATCTTGTAGCTATTGCTTTAGAAACAAACTGTTTGCTAAATAAAGATGTTTATCAAAAAGTAATTTTTTTCTTTGCATGTAGCGAATGAAAACTGTAAAACTGTAAAAACAAAATGAATATAATCTATATATTAATTCGCTTGGGACTGCTTCAGTTACGCCATGCATTTATTTTAAAGTTCCTAAAATTATTAGTGACCCCAGTGAAAGTAATATATTCATAAAACAGGTGTTACAAACAAAATAAAAGCGTAACACATGTAGATAGATAAGCACTGTTGACGTTTATTTAAAGAGCTATTACATTGTTTTTGTTTGTTCTTATTTATTTTCTTGTGTTCTTATGTTTATTTTTCATTCTATTCTAACTTATCCTTCGTGTGCATGAGGGATAGGCTTATTACCCTATTGAAGGCTCAACCAGTGAACACACACGAGTTCAATGGCGATTATCATCGAATATGAAATTCACAAGCGGCTCCCAGCTGCATGTATATTCCATTTAAAGGAGTCACTATTTAGTCCTTAGAGGGAAATAAGGATTACTACATTTTCCAAGGGTATTAGTCCACATATAAACATGAAAAACGATCAGGATTCGAACATGCGAATTTAGAGTCCGATTGCCTAACCACTGTCCCAAGTGGCTTACCCGATTTCAGTTACATTGGTCCAGCTTGTCACGTGTATATTATTTTGATTTTATTTTGATTTACTATACCATGTAATGGGTCCAGCTACTCACCATTGTATTATATTTATTCTAATCTACTGTACCATGTTATTTACATTGGTTCAGTTAGTCATCATAGTTTCATTGCTATTTTATTTCAACTTACTGTACCATGTAAATGAAAACGGTTTAGCCAGTCACCATTGTTTTATCTTATTTTTCAGTGACATGTAATGTATGTGGAGTCTGGCTAATATTTGATTAATTTCCTTTAATGTTTTTCTTTCCCGTCCTGGACTCTTCTTCTTTCGGTATTTTCGCTTTCCAGTTTCTGCTTTGATTTCTCCCTTATTTTTCTTTTCTATCGAAATTGTATTTTATTTCTTTTTACACACGCACTTTTCTTTCTCTCTATTTTTTCCTGTCATAATTTGAATCCCCTCATCTTTATGAAACTTTCATCTTCTGACCAAGTAGTATGAAAACAAACACAACGAATTCATTATCTGCCCATTCTATCTTTTGACTATTCGATTCTTTTTATCTTAACCTTCCCTTATTCCTTTCTCTTTTGCAATTTACTCATTTTTTTCTCTTTTCCTTTCCTCTGTAACTTTTCCTCCTCTTTCTTTACTATCCCAGTTTTCCCTTCTTTTTTCCCTTTTATTTTTCCTTTTTTTTTTCTCCCTTATTTACTTCTTTCCCAAATTTTCCCTTATTTTCCCCCTCCCACTTTTGTACTTCTTTCTATACCTCCCACATTTGCTTTCTTTTTCCCCCTCCCACTATTTTCTCTTCTCGTTGCCCTCCTACTTTTCCCCTTCTCTTTGCCCCTCACACTTTTTCCCCTTTTTCTCTTATT
>JAYKTE010425334.1:0-10460 GCA_036873565.1 Xipholeptos notoides
GCCGTAAAACACAAACAAACAAACATAAACAGGGGGAGGGAGGGAGAGAGAGAGAGAGATAGTTTTGACCATATTAAGATATAAGAAAAATGAATAAATATTTTTGTGTTTAAATGATTTACTATCCTAAAAGTAAATATTGAAAATCACTTGAGAAATCTTAAACGGAAACTTCTTTTTTAGATTCACCCCCACCCCGTTTATTTTCTTTTACATTTCCATTATTCTAAGTTATTTGTGTTTACCTTGATATCTTGCCAAACCTACTACCTAAATATTGTCCTATTCAATAACTCTATTCTTCCGTGTTATTCTGAGTGGGTCTACTGGCCCGTTGTCTAGTCCTGTGTGCTCTTCCACAACTAACCAGTCTTATATGAAATTGCTGCCTTTTGTCTATTTATCAAAACTCGCCTCAACAGTCCTGCTTTTACAATTCACTGGCTGTTTAAAAGTACGCCAACTTTTGTGGAAAGAGAGAAGAAAATATCTCGCAAAAGAATCTATTATATTCAAACAAAACGTTGGACGATTCTTCACTGGATTTAGCAAAATTAAGCTGAAATAAACTATCCAGTAAACAATATATTAGAACTCTAATAGTATGAACTTTGAAGTAGTCTAATTGATGGAGGATAGATAGATAAGATAGGATAAGAGCTTAACATAGGTTTTTACTATAGATCTATGAAGTAGTCCAAAGTAGGGTAGGATTCCAAAATAATGTATGAGTGCTAAAATGTTTATACGATATAACTTCATTAGTTTTTACTTTGAAGTAGTCCAATGTAGTGGAAGATTCTAAAGTATTCTATATGCAATGTTAATTTATTGTTCCAAAAATAATAAACATTAGATTTATGTGTTTAATATTAATAAAAAAATTGAACAATATGATATTTATGTTACAAACCTAAATCATATAAATTAAGATAATTCCATACAAATATTTAAGGTTTTTGGGAATGAGTTTACATCTATCCTAGCTAGAGAGGGATGATGAAAAAGTAACAATTTAAGCCCTGAATGACTGCAATGTTTTAGAATACCTATCTGTAACATTGTGGCCATCGTTTTGATGACTCTGATAATATTGTAAAGGATTACTTACTTCTTCGAAATATCTTTCTTCTAACCCGTTTAAAGTTGAGTGAGAGACACGAATCTACATAACAGTCCGATCGATTAGTCAATGTCCCAAATGGTTTGAACGCATGTTTAATTTATCTTCACTTCATTGAAATTATCGCCAAGCTTAGATTCATAAATAAAAGTCGAATGTGGCAATTGCAGAAAATCTGTCATATGATTCTGCAGTTATATTCATGATGTCAAACAAATCTAAAACAACTATAAAACAGGTTTAATATCGTGTATATGAAATACTTTTACAAGTATAAATCTTTTAACAATAAGAATATTTATCAAAAAATGAATTTATTTTAAACATTTGTACTTTTTTTTAAATTATGATATTAAGCAATATTTACCAACTAGGACTATAATGTACTAAAGTCGTTCTAAAAATAAGGCCCCTAATTTTTGCTGATATTTTTTAATATTTAAAGATCTTCAAAGACAGGAGTGGTACCATTAAGACGAGTACTATTTTCGGCTCCACAATGTATTTGTCTATGTAGCTATCACTATTCTCAATGGACTTTTGCCTGCGATGAACAAGTCGGTCTATTTTCGCGTCTGAGGCGCGCTTATCACTCACGTTTTTGTCACCACTATAAAATATATTTTTCCATTTTCCATTTGTGGGACTAAATGCAAGCATTTAATCTGGGGGTGGGGGTGTAAGTTGCTTTTAAAGAGAATAAATTTGAATTGACTACTTACAAATATTGGAATCAAGTCGCGAAATAATTATGACAAACGAAATATTGAATTATGTTCACAATTCTTCACGATTGTTTTATTATTAAACGAAATAAATTATTCGCAAATAAAGTTTTCATTTCTCTTTTTAATTGAAAATTGCGGTATTATTAAATTAGGTAATTTAAAAAAATACTGAAAAAGCAACAAGTTAAAATATATGTTTTAATATTTTATTAAAGTTAGTATAATTTTAAATTCATGTTATTTAATTTCCATGAGCTAATACTCTTTACACTACTACTACTACTACTAATATTAATAATAATAGTTACTCTCATACCAGTTAACACCACAGATTGCTGGGTCGGAAGCGCCTGTTGATTTGTGAGAGATCCCATGATAAAAAGGATAATGATAACAATAATAACAATTATAGGGTGTTTATCATATTTTTTTATGATGTTCTTGAATTCCTCTTGTACCAAGGCACGACAAATGTTTTATTTATTTTTTCTATATATGAAATAATTAATTACACATAACTTCAAGTCTTCTGGTTGCTACAAGGCCACGTGTGAAGTGATATGAGAGGAATCCTATCTCCAGTTTCAGTTTAATACCACACTAAGACGTAATTTAGCGATTAGAATTTAAGCTAAATCAACAGAGTCAATCAGATATTCAGTCTGGCCTGCAATTACCGGTTGGCATTCCTCCCAGTTTCACTTGTTATACACCTGATAATTACCTTCGCTACGCGAAGAAGTAGCATTTGCCATTGACTTTATTTCTTCGTTCTTCATTTTTCTAAATTGCCTGAAGTCACTTGCACTTACCCTCTTTAAAAGTTTGGTCCATTGCTATTCCATTTGGCTAGCTAGATCTTATTTGCTTATATACCTCTCCGAACTTTATTTACTTACGTTATTACTTATGCGGCTTATTTACCTTAAGATTAGCATCAATTCATCAGATTCTAGCCGAGCAGCATAAATTTATACGTAAAAACAAAGATTTGGAAATTGCAAAATTCCCTCTTCAATATAGTTATAGGTTTAATGATGTCTTGAATGATAACACTTTGTGTTTGTCGAGTCTCTTGCAGAGAAAACTCTCTGCCTTACGGGCTTAATGAAGTTACATTCAGAGACCTCATTAACTCTATGTGATAACAAAAGTTAGAAATTGTAAACTTCAGATTCAGACATGCAATGAATGAAAATTAAAGCACTGGAGTTGAATTTTAAATAAGTGAAATGCTCATAAGACACATACGGGGGTCGTTCGGAAATTAACGCATTACCTTTTTATTCCTCCTGATTCGATCAGAGGGAAATGCAAATTGCTTTGTTATAATTAAAGAGCTTATGCATTTATGACCTGGGAGTTTCCTTTATCTCTTGCAGATATTGACGGTGTGAGAGTCTAAGAAAGCAACACATGTAACAGACGCACGTCAGGAGCATAGATGCGTCATTGAATTCATCCATACAGAAAAAAAAACAATTTAGATCGATCAACATTCTCTCTCTCCGTTAGAAGTTTATGAAACTGATGCTGTTGATTACAGCACAGTTAGGAGATGGGTTCGTCGGTTTCAGATTGGTGACATAATAGTGAGTATACTGCCCTCATATTGAGACTCCAATAACAAACTTAACCTCAAATATTCAAAGTTTGATTCCATAGTTGGTATTGCAGTAGCATAAGAGGTTGCTTTGAGGGGTTTTTTGCACTTATTGAGATTCGAATTTTTCTTAATCCCAATATTTGTATTACGGTTTATTATTGTGTAACTTTTTAAAAATCGAAAACATTAGAAAATAACAGCAAAAAATATTATTTGAATTTCTACGGGCTCTGTTAATCTATAATGATATGTTAATAATGTAGTTATCTATTTTAGAAAACCCGGTAGAACATATTTTTAGAACCCGACATTCAATGTTAATAGACGATTGTTATAAAGTTTTTGCTACTTTTATGATTTCTGAAATTAATCCTAATTATAATCCTTTAACTTCTTTATTGTGTAGTTAGTTTTATTTGTTTATATGATTGCAAATTCAGATAAATTGGGAAGTCTAATGATTGTATATCATAATTGAAATCAATAGAAATGCCATTTTAGAGTTTATTTCTATTGTATTTGAAAGTTGGATAAAAGAGGAAACGGATTAAAATATATATTGGAATAAAAAAATAGATAATTATTAAATAGCTGAATTGATCCCCTCTCGAGCTTAGCACAAATGTGTTCTTCAAATTTTACTCTACGACTGCTGGTCTGCAACAGCGTAAAGCAGAGTTTGGTTGGCGGAAGGTACATAAAGGATAGTCTATTATATGAGGGGTGATACCCAAACATTGTCTTTTTTGATAATGATTTATAGTAATCAAGAAAACTAGACAAATAGAAAGCTAGAGATAAAAGACCAGATAATAACATAAATAACTTAAAGTAAAACCAGCATCAGTTTAGAAACATTATAAACCAATGTTGAGGCAAAAAGCAATTCACTTTAATAGAATTTTGAACGAGTTAAGTTTATGGTAAAATATAGAGAACACCATCTTCAAAGAGAAAATGAATAACGTATTTGATATTGAAAAAAAAATCACATGAAAAATTCATTTCAAACGAAGAAAAAAGTGAAATAGCTTTCAAAACCAACAAAGTAAAGACACCAGACAAAACAACAAATCGTGTTAACAAACAGATATTAAAAAGACAAATAAATTTTGTACGAGAACCCACGTGTGTAACGATTGAAATGAAACCTTAAAATAAAGACTAAACCCCCGGTGACAGCTGTAAAATGTAACGAAATTAAGCTAAATTAAAATAGAAAATAGAGAGAAAGAAAGGTAGTTTGGCCTCAGTTGACAAAAAAAAAACCTAGATTCGCAACATGTGAAGTACGTTTAAACAGAATGCATATATTTTTGTGTTGGAAATGTTACCTATTGGGAGATAAAAATTGACTACAACCAAAATTGGTACAAACTTGGTAAATTACTGAAATGCTTCGCAAAAGACAAAACCATTTATAGAACAATAGACAAATATAACCCTTGTAAAAGTATAAATTTATTAATAGTCAGCAAAAGTAATTAAAAAAGAAAAATGGAAAATTAATGAAAGTCAAATATACCGCCCAGCTATTTCGTAGATCAAAATTAGGAAAACTAAAACAATCTATTCTCGTCATAATGTGAAACTACCAGGTTCCTTCCAAAAGTAATGCCACCTATTTTTGTATGTTTTTAAGTTGAACATCCACGAAAGCAAAAGTTGTGCCATTAAAACAAACGATATTTTGTACCCCATAATTTATTTTTTTACATAGTCAACACAATTTTCCATGCAATTTTGTAAGTAAGGAACAACTTGCTCCATCTTCACGTTCCGAACGGGCTGTCACTCACGTAAACAATACAGCAATATTTTGGTTTGATGACCGCGCAGACGGTAAACTGGCAGTCACTAAAGGCTGTTGACTCTGGGTCTACGCTTATCTAATATGCATACATAGTCATGGAAAAATAATGGAACGAAATATAAATCAGTAGAAGTACAACAGACTACAATCCTAAAAGATTATTGAAAGAGACAGAAAATGTTTGTAACACTGGAGAATTGCATTAAAAAACCATACAAAAGTGACAATAGTCTATGAAAATTGAAAAAAATATATATACAAAAAATAAAAATAAAAATAATTATTTTTGACAATACCTGTTTGGAGACTTATATTCTGCGAAAATATGCTGAATTGCGAATTTAAAACTCCTTTATCGAAATGAAAAAAAATGTCGCTAGGTTTATATATTGTCACGCGAATACTTTCGCATCAATATCCAAGCATTTTTAAGTAGGTTTTCTTTCCATACACGCAAATATAACATAAACAACAAATACTACTATTAGTACTGCTAATGACGACTAATACTATTACATATTACTGACTTCATCAGTAATTTAATTTAAATATTCACTTTTTTCAAATCGAAAGTAGATATCAATTTAATCTTTAATAAGTTTGCTGACATTTGCATTCACAATAATAACCCTGGGAAAAGTAATATTCTCCAAGATTTTATCCAACTATGGATTAAAAAATACAGTTTAGTGCTATTGAAAGATGTACATTTTTTCAGTAACGAGTTTTCACGTCATTAAAGTTCCCTTTAGATATTCTATAAATCCAATCAGACCAATGTGATCGAATGATCGTGAAGATTTTGATTTCTTTGGTTGATTTTTGAGAAAATTATTCTCTTGATTATTTATAATTAGTATTCTAATATTGATAGACAACCACCCTAAAGATGGTCAATGACGACCGAAAACGTTAGAAAAGCTAGGGAAATACCTAAGACATAAGAACGAAGAGCCTTGTTCTGAAACAAGAACAGATAGAACGGAAGATCCTGAAAAGGATAATAATGGTTCTTTTCAACAAGACATGTATGAAGAATGATATTCAGCCAAAGTACACCATTTTATATTATAGCTGACAACTCAAGTATACACGACTTGAATCAAATCACACATGGCCTCATTTAAATTAAATTTTGATTTTTCTGTATCACAATTCCAGTAAATGATAACAAAACTGTTTATTAAAACACTAATTTGATTTAATGGGATCCAGTCCAATTTACTTTTTAGAACTGTGTATGAGATATTTCAGTAAAGAAGTTAATTGTAATTGTTCTAATTATTAGCATGCTCACACTCCATTGCGTTCCCACGCATCATATGAAGTGTAATTTCCTTTTTTATTTCCATAACTGAATTATGTCTTTGTTATTGATGGCTTCCTCGCCATCCAGATACAAAACACAACATGCAATTTACTTTAATTTTCTGGGTGTGCTAATACTTTTGGATTCTGTTGAAGTCAGTTTGTACGGTTTCTATTTATTGAAAATTATTTTAAGAAATGTTAATTTTTATTGGTTAATTAATGCAAACTTTTCAATCATTTTTGCGGAAAATAAGGTCAATGTTCATGAAAATATATGTCCGTAAATTAACTTACTAAATTGTTGTTTCGTCCATTTCGGACAATCGATAGATAATTCTTTTTTAATGTAATACATAATATTGAATCTAATTAATTCTATTACGTCCAGGTTCCGACTAATATCCTTGGAAAATATATGAATCCAATATTGCTTACAGGTTTGCATTTAATAATAATTTGTGGAACCTGTGTCTATGATTAGTCGTAAAATCGCACAGGTTTCAAAGATAATAAATAAATGTCTTTAACTCCATGTCTACGCTATTCAACTACAAGTACTCTATCAATGCTATTCTAATATATTATTTTTCCTTAAACTCACTACAAACACCTAACTCCCACACACTCCGCCTAATACCAACCACTCCAAACTTGTTCTAACTAAATAACTTTCTATATTTACCAATCCTTTATTTCCTCGGGAAATTCTTCTTTGTGGTGTTCTCCTGATGATTCTGTTAGAGAAGCCCGGGTACAGAAATACCGAAACCAATCAATATATATATATATATATATAAAGAATAGAATAAATAAGGAATATTATCATTTTTTAATATAAAAGCTGAACATGTTTCCCCCTTACGGCATCTTCAGCAGATTGAAATGAAGGAGAGAAAAATTAAACGTTCATCCTGATATAAAATTTAACGCTTTTGTTTTTTAAATTCTTGACGCTGTCAATGGCAGCACCTAAAGCTAACTGAAATTCTTAATTTTTAAATGCATTTATATTTTTAACGTTCTTTGTATTTAGTGATGTTATGTTATCAATAACGACACACTTTTGAATGAATATTTAACATTGTTATTTTCCTTCATATATACATCAACATTTTAAATACATATATATATATTTATACATATATTCATTCATTTATTATTTAATTTATTTAATATTTAATTTATATTTGGAAACCAATCTTTGAAATTTCCCTGGTCAATGGATAAAACTCCGTCTGTCAGAGATGTATACTTACGTATGATTCATTCAATCGTGTTCATCTAAGTTAAGAGTGAACAGAGTCTCCCTAAATAATTTACCTATTAAAAGAGACAAATAAATCATTGCTGTTAACGAATTCAGTCAATACTTATTTTAAGTAATCATTTAGTGGACATTTGGTGTGGGACGACACGATGGATGGAGGAACGTCATATTTTGTTCAAAGTTAAATATGTAAGACCTTCATACTAATTCACGCTGCTTACTGGCAGATCTACAAATTTGAAGTGTCTGTCAGACTTTCAGTGCATTTAAATCTGCAACCATATTGGCTTAATGCCACCGTGTGAATTATTCACATACCGCACGCATTTTGTTACACATTAAAACCTGATCTAAATTGATAAATCGAACGGGATTCTAAAATTATAGACCAATACGTTCGATAGAATATTGTCTTCTCTTCTCCCTGTCGTATTCATAAATTACTCTCTTTCTCTCTCTTACGCATGTGAATTAAAACCTGCGCATTCATTTATTCATACACTGATGGATTCACATCTACAACAAGGATAATAATGATGTCACATATTTTAAAACCTATTTACGCCCATTACAAAATCTACTAAGATTCCTGAGTATATCTATTATATAACTCGCACACATGAGGTTTGCATGATATCAAATATTTTTTATAGATATACACAGTGAATAAGAATGATAGAACACGTTCTAATTGGTACTTTCATTATTTTAAAAAGCCACACAAAATAGTAGATTATAATATTTAAGCAGATGTGTTATATATTTAGTCGAGCAACAAACAGAGTTAGGCACCTAACCTAACCTGTTTTTCAAAACCATTGTTATCCTTATAGATAAATGGGATACTCTCCTGAATTAGAAAACCTCATCTGCCCAAAGCTGTTGGTTTTAACTTTGATTTTACTTTGCATAGGAAGATTCTAGTGTCCATGATTTTACTACTACCTCTCCGTAACAGGTTTACAAAGATATATAGAGTGGACAATTTATAAGGCTTGTTGTTTACGTGGTCGTCCTGATGAGCCAGGAATGGCAAAACAGGCCTGTCAACGGCTTGCAAATTGTTTTATGTACGCTCTCAAAAAGTTGATTGAGCACTCCCAGGCGAATGTCTGCCTACAGCTACAATAAATAACTCTTCTCTCCCGAGGACTGGGCACTGATAGTTTAATTAGTAACAAAAAGTCGTGATTTCTGGTAAGCTGACTCCGTAGCGCAGAGGGAGAACGCCGAACTGATGATAATGAAGTATGCGTTCGATCCTAACTAGGGGAAGCCTTATTGTTTTTGTAGCCATGAATGGCGAAATAGACCTGTCGATGGTTTGCTAAAAAATTAAACCCTATAACATTGTATTCATAATTTTAGGTATTCTTTACGTCTGTTTCGGGTGTAATAGATTGATATTCCTAAATAAATAGTTACCTTTTTTTTTTGTACATGTATTTCAGGGATTTTAGAATCTAGATAACTCTCTAGACCGAGAATTTTACTTCATCTTAAAGTGAAAAAGTATCAATTACAAAACCATGCTAATTCAAATATCGTTGTATTCGAAATCGTGTTAATCGAGGGATTCCTGTATGTATCAAATTATACTTGTTGTCGATTTCACGTATATTAAAATGATTTGGAAAAAAAATAGTTTTCAAATATGAAAATAACTTATGTTGAATTATAATTCAAAAGCAAACTGTATATCCGATACCAGTGTTTTGAGAGATTAATAAAAAAAAACTATATAAAATACTAAAAACAAAATCAATAAAACGTGTTCTTGTCAGCATTTCTATTATAGGTTTTCGGCTAAGGTGGATATTGCAGGCAAAGTAAAATAAATGCTTTGCCATACGATTTGGAAAAGCTCTTTAATTGTAATAATAGTGTTTCGTTAGTAGATCTCTCGTGTTTTTTGATAAGAAATGAATGTTCTTTAAACTCTTTCTTCCTTAAATTGTATTGTTTCTCGTATCTGTCTTTTTTTCCCTTTACATTATTTCTCTCCATTTTTAAGTCTCTCGTTTTCTTTCTATTTCTATCCGTTCTCTACTTCCGTTCATATAACTGCCTGCTTTAGAGTTAAGGGTGGCGAGGATTTCGCACTTCACATTTTGTAACATACGACAACAAATTACAAGGTTCGGCCACGGAAAAATCAACAGCTGCACAACGTTGTAGATAGCAAATGAGGCTGGCACGGAAGGGGAGTAGAATTGAAGACTGTGTGACGTGAGGAGGTACGATCAATGAAGGAGGATTAGAAAGTTACTAGATTAAATGTAGAATGGGTGATTGGGTAAGTGAAAAAGAACGAGAAAAAATGAAGGAGGGGGGGAAAAGAAGAGAAAAATGAAGTAGAAAATAGAGGGGGCGAGAAAGGAAAAAAAAGAAGAGAAGGAGGTAGAAAAGAAAAAAAGGAAAAAGGAAAGAAAAAAAAGGAAAACGAAGAGAGGAAAAGGAAAATAAGGAAGGACAGGATTTGAACTCGCATACTACGATTCCGAAGTTTTGTAATATAACGAGAGGGACGAATGAGGATTCGATCCCCGAACCATAGATTTGAAGCTAAAAACTAAACAAAGAGAATTTAGGAAAAATTAATAGGTCAGAAA
>JAYKTE010425445.1:0-10459 GCA_036873565.1 Xipholeptos notoides
CCTCTGGTACTCTAGTATCTCTGGATACCTTGCAGTCCATGACTGCAAGCCCTCCTCCCTATTATCATTATTGTTATTATTATTATTATTATCATTATTATTTTATCTATTTTCTTCTTTTTTCTTCATTGTTCTCTCTTCTTTTATCTCTTGTTTCCTTCTTCTTCTGAGAAGATATTGTATATGGTTCGCTTTCAGTTGATATATAACCTTTCTAAATGTTTAAAATACATTTTTTTTACATCTCTAGCTTTTAAAATATGCATTAAAATCACATAAAATTGGTTCAGAATATTTTGGGAGTGATTTAACTAATGATACATATCATTTCTTAGTATTAATCATACAAAAGGCCTAACTTTTCATGAAACACCTACATCCTAAAATTAACTTTTTTTTTACAATAAAAACTATTTGATTCTGGAATTGTTTTTGATAAATAACCAAGACTAAAATCTGCCTTTATATCAAGGAAAATTCATTAGATATTTATTAGTTTTCAAAATCCTTGAGATGAGGTATAATAAATCTTAAAAGTATTATTCAGACGATTGTCCTCATCCATATTATTTTCTTTCTCACAACGTTTTGACCAAATCAACTTTCAGTCTTCCTTAGGTGTCCTAAATTAACTCATATTGTTTTTATTAAGATAGATCTAAAAACTATATGAGTCAATTTAGGACACCTGAGGAAGACCTAAGGGGGATTCGGTCGAAACGTTGTGAGAAAGAAAATAATATGGATGAGGACAATAGTCCCAATAATACTTTTAGAATAGATATTTATTGATTCTTATTTTTCATTTACAAACATAAAAGATAAAGAAGATAAGTTTATCTATTATAATAAAAGGCAGTCTGTCTGTGACAGAATTTTTGTTTCCTATGCCTGTCCACATTTTTTAAGCTAAACCATTCAAGTTTTCTATGGGCGTAGATCAATAGTTAAACCAGGTCAACACCTCAAGATCACTTCGTGCAACCCCCACCCCTCCCATGGACAGTCGAATTTTTCACACTTTTTCAGCCAAGAACATACCTAAACCACTATTTGATCATTACGAAAATTCACAAACTAGTTTAAAAAGTGAGAACCATTAATATGAGCCGCCAGTAGCGGAGATACACTACATGGTAGGGAAGTTATGATCCAATCATTGCCTCTTTCAGTGGAAGTATTTTTTATTGATTTTGCCCACTCATAAATCTTCTTTTTTTTCTGACAAATTGCATGTGAATAGACATTTTTTCAGTGCACATTTTAAGTGCTCCATCATAAGAATTGCTTGAAAAATGCAGCTGCTGCATCAAAAATGGTGAGCGCTTTTTCTCATTTTTGGCCATACCTAAAAATTTTTGAGTTGTATGGGCAACGCCAGGTTATGCTGCTAGTATCAATGTTGTTAGAATAACTTGATTGTTAGTTCAGCCCAACTAATAAAGAATTACCTTAATTATGAAAACTACCATTTTATCTTTCCATTAATTTCCCTTCAAACCATAACTAAACAATATATAGAGCAGGGGCGGACTGATCCATCGGTCAATTGAACCATGTCTGAGGGCCCGGCACTGTAAAGGGGCCTGCCTTCCTGATTGCCAATAAAATTATCAAGGATGTCCTTGTTATACACTCTAATACAGGCATTATAACTTGGGTCACTCCGCTTTGCCCGCACATCATAATGTGTGTCTAATGGCTGTAGCTGACTACTGGACATAGTTAAGCCAATATGCTCAGATCACCCGCTGCACAGCCTCTACATGCGGCAATAAACTTTAAAACAAGGGGCCCATTGTATTTTCTGCCCAAGGGCCCATAACACTCTGTCTACCCCTGATCTGGAGTAGTCCATAAGTCCCAGGTCACTCTTATACATTATATGTCCAGAGGGGCTGTATGTTCCCCTCTTTTTCAGAACACAGTATGATATGTATCCAGATTCTATGTGACATTTTTTTAAATAGGGGTCAAGTGATTGTTACAAATGCAGCAATAACAGCTTCCTTTGATTGCTCTCCGGGTCAAATCACTTTTTTTTTAAAACTAGTTCTTTAACATAAGCCCAAAAAGAATTGTCATAAGTGATAAGATCAGGGCTCTGTGGAGGCTGGTAAATTCACAGACTCACAACCAAAATATACATACATATATATATATAGTAAGAATGAAATAATGGTTATTAAAACAAGAGAAACATTAACAGATTAAAAATGAAAAATCGGTGAAGCCATGAATGTTTAGTTGTTATTGTTTTGATATGTTTTATATATATATATATATATTGTTTCGCTACACATGTTTCAAGTCTGGATGAATCTCTTCAAGTGAAAAAGTTGTCTTTCATTTGGTGAAATATTTGAATTTTAGAATTTTATTTGTATAAAATTCTTTTCGTTCTACCATAAATATAAATGTGTGTGTGTGTGTGTGCATGTATATATATATCTATGGGTGACCTGGGACTTGTACATTTCAAATTAGTTCATTGAATTATTTATCATTATGAGTATGATAATCTTATTAATAATAATAATAATGATAATAATAAACTATATTCTGTTGGAAAATAGGTTATCGCCACCAAAAGTAATTAATTTGTCTATTCAAATTGCAGAATGTCAAAACTCTTAAGTTCAAAATGAATCTTTCTTTCTCATGCAATCATCTTCATTTTAGTTTTTGATAGAACATACAATAACTTGGGCTCTGTGCCCACTGACTTTCTGAACATTGAGATCCTCGAAAGAAGGCCAGACAGGGCAACAGAAACTTTCTTGGATTAATAAGTCATCAAATTGAAAAACAAAGAAAAAATATTAACACTAATTTTAACAAAAGAATATGACAATAAAAAATAAATACACTTAAGTTATTATACATCTTAATAAAACGTCTTGTGGTTTTTGTTCTTGTATTTTTTTAAAGATATAACGTGTAATTTGAACAGTGACTAACATTAAATCTTGTCAGTGTTGTGTTATTCCTATAGTTCTAAATTAACCTTAATGAACAAGAAAATTGAAATCATTTATGAATTCAAATTTATTGATTAAAATATAGAAATGAAACGGATGAATTTTTAAATACCGATTACTTTTTCTTTAAATTTTAACTTTAAAAACAAATCTCTTTTTCTTTAAATTTTATCTTTAAAAACAAATCTCTGCTCCCCTTATTAAAGCAATTGATTTTTACATTTTTTGATATTAAAGATGTTTTGATTATTATTCATGATAATTGTTTTTCTTTCTTTTCTTTCTTTTAAATATTACTATTGATAATTAAAAATAAATCGTACTTTATTTATTAACAAAGAGCCATCTCCTTGAAATAATCTTCTAATATTTAAAGAAGAATTCAAAATTCATAGAATTACCTTTTTATTTCATATACACATGCAATAACTCAAAGAGAAAAAAAAGGATTACTTCCTAATAAATCTGCTCATTGTTTTCTGCTTTTGTTATGTTTTGAAATAAAAGAGATAAATTGTGAATGTTAAAGATAAGACAACTTCTAGAACATTATTTACAGTTTATCTAAGTTCACTGTGCCTTTTTCTATACAAATTGTATCACTAGAAAATCACAAATTTACAAAATAATTTTTGTGGAGGTTTTTAGCTTATAATAATTTTTGTCATTGCATATAATGTATTAAAGAATATATATCAAATTTGAATATTTATATAGATTTTAAATTTGGTTTATCAGTATTAAAATTATATTCTGCATAATGAGTTTTTCTTAAAAAAACGATACAGGTCAGTTACAAGAGAAATTTATTAATGTAAAATGCAGTGTTCATTTGATTCTTACTGTTCAGTCAATTCTAACTGTTATGTTTCAAAAAGCCATTATAATTTTTTTTTTTCTAAAAGGGCCACATAATCACTTTAAAAGTCTATAAAAGGCTACAACGACAAAACACTCAAATTATTAAGCCCAGATTTAGTTATTTAAAGACTCATTTCAACAATAGTACTTGTTTATATTTTCTAAAAAAAGAAACCCATTTTTAGTTTAGTTTAGCATTTTTTATTATTTGAGAACCCAGTTTATAGGTAGTCGGACTTCGAAATCATAGTGCACGAGCTTGAATCCTAGTTGTTCCATTTGCATTCATATTCAGACTAATGCCCTTGGGAAAGGTATGAATCTCCACATTTTCTCCAGCTATGGGTTAAATAATGCAAATTATGTTATTCAAAAAATTAAGTGTGGACAAAACTAACGTTTACCAAAAGTAATTGTTCTTGGCATTAAATGACCTAAAAAGGTTGATATGCCATAAAACACAAACAATCAAACAATTATTTGAGAAAAGATAGCTATAGATTTAAAAAAATTAATTGCTAGCTATACAAACCTATACCGTGGGCCTCATTTGACCCATAAGTAGTAGTGTTTTTTGGGTGTTTTTCTGTTTTAGAACCACACTATTTTGGCAAAATTAATTCAGTTTATACAAAATCTGGAAATACTAAATTATTTAGAAGCTTGAATTCAAACATTAGGGCAGGAAGTAGAATTAGATTAGATAGATAGTTTTTAGCTTAACCCTTTGGACCCTGATATATCGGCCCAGGCGACATAGTGCAAAATATGACACGGCTGATATTTCGGCCCTCCATGGTCCTCTAATAGAACAGCTCTGGTTGACTAGCTAGTAATTTTGCTAAGTCAGGGTCCAAAGGGTTAAAGAAATACTGATAAGAATTAATTTGTTTATATTTGCATTCCAAAGAGCAATTTTTCATTTTAGATTTTTGCTTTAAAAAACCAAACCAGCCAAGACAAATTTTACTTTTATATTAAAGAAATTGTTTTCATTTTTTACTGTTTAAAACTAATCTTCTAATGAAATATATACATTTATGTTTGAAATAGGTTTTTATCAATTGAATAGTGTCATGACAAACCCCATGTTTTCTCTACTAGACTTCTAACTTTGAATTTGATAGTAAAGAAAGAATTTTAAAAATTAGTTAAAAATCCTAATCGATTATTCAGTTATATTTTAAAGGAGAATTACTGCTGAATTTAAATTCACTCATTGTTACAATCAGGGGTGGACTAAGCCATCAGTCAATCGAACCATGTCTGAGGGCCCGGCACTACAAAGGGGCCCGCTTGCCTGACCGCCAATAAAATTATCAAGGATGTCCTAGTTATACATTCTAATACATACATCCCAACTTGAGTCACTCCGCTTTGCCTGCACATCATAATGTGTGTCTAATAGCCCTAGCTGACTACTGGACATAGTTAAGCCAATATGCACAGAGCATCTGCTGCACTGCCTCTACATATGGCATTTAACTCTAAAAAAATGGAGGAGGGGGCACATTGTATTTTCTGCCCAAAGGCCCACAACACTCTCAGTCCGCCCCTTTTTTATTTCATTTTCTAATTAATTTACGGGTAATTATTATTATGTCAGCTTTTTTTTTTTCAAAGTCTTTTTATTTCAAGCTATTGATATGAATCAATTTACCAAATTTAAAGGAATCTATTTCTAACATTTTTTGCTATTTTTCTTAATAAAAAAGGTCAATAGTTTTTGTTTGTATATTAAATAAAGGCCATAAAACTTCCATTTCAATTGTAGTATTTAAATTCCTTTTTTCCCATAGTAGCTATCTACATTCTATCTAGCTGTCTTAATACTAAATAATTTTTATTCAAACAAGTGTTATTAAAAAGAATTTTTCCTTTTCTTCTTAATAATTTATTTTCAATCTTTTTTGTTGTCTAACAGGATTCTTTGTTCTGGGGTCGAGTATCTTTATATATTCTTCCAGTTTCAATCGAAACATTTTCAGTATTTGACCATCCTCTTGGGATGATAGATTGATATTTGTTGTCATTTGTATAATGTTTTTACAGAAACTGTGCAAATATATAAAGATACTGGATTCCAGAATAAAGAATCTCATTAAACAACAAAAGAAGTTTGAAAATAAATTATTAAAAAGAAATATAAAAATTATTTTTAATAACACTTGTTTTAATCATGATATTCTGTCTAAATATACTAAATTAAAATTGAAAAGAAAATATGATAAAGAAATATAAAAATTATTTTTAATAACACTTGTTTGAATAATGACATTCTTCAAAATTATTTCATTAATATTTAAAATATTAATTCAGTCTTATATTTGATTAATAAATTTTCCATTGCTATCTTGCACTTATAAATTTGAAGTGGGGACCCCCTAATTTGACTTCTTTTTTTTTTCTTCTTTAAACTATTTGCTTTGGTGAAATAGAGACCGGATTAGTTATGCCTTTGATTTAAAAATAGAAAATAAAAAAAATAAAAGGGGGTTATTTAAATTTAACATATAATTTATTAATATTGCTGCAATGAAATAGAAAATATATCCAAATAGTAAAACATAAAAGGAATAAGTAGCTAAATAAATTTGGATTTTATAATTTTTTTAAAATTTTCAAATATTTTTTTTAATTTGTGTAATCGTATCAAATTAATTTCATTTTGGAAACTATAATGAACACAGGTAAAATTGTCATTAGTTTTGTTAGAATAATCATGATGACAGTTATATCTGGGCCTCCATTTAATAAATGTGTGTATGTGAATGTGTGTATGTATATATATATATATATATATATATATATTTCATAAATGAAATGACCCATTTTAATGCATAATAAAAAGAAAATGTTAATGAATATTTTTGAAGTCCTATACAGATCTGATTCATTCTATTTTGATTTCATCAGTAGAACAGATCTGTATAGGAGTACCAAAATATTATTTATTATCTTTATTATGTTTTAAAAGCAGGCATTTAACTTATAATCCTATCAGAATATACTTTCCATTATATATATATATATATATATATATATGTGTGTGTGTGTGTGTGTGTGTGTGCACATGTGATTGTATCTATATGTATGTACATACACACAAACATATATACATGTATGTATCATATATATGTATAAAGTATATATATATATTTATCAGCAATTGTTGCCTGAAGTGAACTTATCATTTGTTATTATATATTATTGTTATATCATGAATAATTTTATCAACTTATAAACTAACAACTGACTATTTAAAAAAAATCCTCCTTTCCCCCCCCCCTCAACTGAAAATTCAACGTTTTAAATGATCTTAACCTAGAACTGTACTTAAAAAAAAAATGAATTAAACTTGTATTGCATGTGTTAACCAATTAGCTGCTCTTTAACAGCAAGGGTAACAGAAAGTTTTAGCTATTGTGTAAGAGTTTTTGGTAGTCTCCACATACTGGAGAAAAATATTGTCATAGTACTTGAAAATGTTTCAAATGTTGGAAATGCTTACTGTCTTCAGGTACAATAAAAGTGCATTGTGTTTGGTGTCTCTAAAATGGTTTGGTGTCTCTAAAATGGTTTGGTGTCTTCAAAATTTAAATTCCACAAACTTACTAAATGGGAGCTCTTGTCCAGTTTTTTGTCTATTGAGATTTTTAAAATTCTACTAATTCGATAATGAAATCCAATTTGTTATTTTTGCCCTTGAAATCTCTTTTTACTAAAAATAAAAAAAATATATTAATATTAATAATTAAGGCGAATCCCATCTGCCTGCTTAATTACCTGCCTGCATATTTTGGTGTTGATACTGCAGCTCACAGGAACTGCCTTATTGCGACACCAGCAATAAATAAAAACTTCAACATTTTTTTGGAAGTCTCTTTCTTAATATTTCTTGAAAACCAAATTAAAATGAAGTCACGTGTATATCTTATGAAGTACCATGAATGGGGCGCATATGAAATAATACTTAAAGAAAAGAGAAGTAAATAAAAAAAATTAAAAATTAAAAAAATAAGATTTTTTTATGTGAGTAAATGTTTATAACATTGTGCTTCTTAAATACATTCGAATCCAAATTAATTGCTGGACTTGGCAAGTAAACTATTTTGATTTGTTGTGGATGTTGCTACATGTGAATGCATTGGCTTTCATTCTTGCTTTTATACTAAAACACTCCGCAAGATCATTTCCATTACAAAGAAAGAAAGAAAAAGAAAAAAAAAAAGATATGAAAAAGAAAAGAAAAAAAAAGTGAAAAACTACAGAATTTTATCCACATTAAATTTTGTTTTCAAATTTACCTCAATTTGTTTTTCTCTTTTTAAAAACAAACAAGGAAGTTCTTGAAAATTCTCATATTTATAATGAAATTAAACAAAGATAATAAACTATTGTTTGATTTTTCTGGTTAATGGTTACAAAAGTATCAATATTTCTCGAATTCTTGTTTAAAAAATTAATCTTTATCAAGAAAAAAAAATTAAATATCAGAAAGCTGTCTGCATGTGTGTGTGTGATGGGTTATTATTATTATTGGAATTATGATGAACTAAATTTCTGAAGGAAAAATTTATTTTGAAATACAAATTGGATCATTTAGCCATTGAAATTTCTATAGTCTTTTTTATACTTTTAAACTTAATAGAAGACAAATGATAAAAATAAAAAAAGTTATAAGCCTAATGTTGTATAAAACCAGAAAAATCTTTTGTTGATTTATAAAAAGAATCATTGATAAGAAAAAGGTTTGATTTACTCCAATTTTTCTCTTGTTTGTCCCATTGTTACCTCAGTTTGCCTCACAACACTTCAATTTTTATTTTTTGTTAAACTTTGTCACGTTTCAATCAATAAAATATTTTCTTCTTTCCAAAAACTAACAAAATTATTGTGTAAAATTTCATCAAAATTGAAATATCTTTGTAAATAATTGTTGTACAAAATTTTCAATGTTGAATTCTCTTTTTTTTAGTCTTTATGATAGCAGAAAATCTTTCTATAATTATTGTCGTTTTTTTTTTACATAAAAAGATGTAATATTAATTATGTTTTTATATATTTTAGCAGTAGAAGAGGCTGAGTTTACTCATGTTTAGAGTACTGAATTTGCTATTAAACACACAGGTGATCTTTCATATTAATCTATTTTAGAATTTTTCTCAAAGTAAGATAACAAAATAACATTTAAATATTAAAAAAAAAAAACTTTTATTTCAAAACTCAACACTAAAAGAGTTTTGAACATTCATCAGATTTTTTTTTCAAACCCTCAAAAGTAAAAATGTAAAAACAAATTAAAATATAGATATAAGAATAATTTTCTAGTGATATCTACAATATATCTACATATATTTTCTAATATTTCAAAATAAAACTTTTTTTCTAAAGAAAAAAAAAGAAAATAGAAGCATAGCCTCTTCAATTATTTAAATCATTTAAGATTTTTCTAAAAGTATGCTATTATTATTGTGGCACCCTTAAAGTCTCTGACATTGGACTGTTCCACGATGTCACTTCCGGTAGCCAGTATCGGCTTACCAGGCCAGTCGGAGCCCAAGGCTCAGCAGAGAGAGGTCTCATTATTCTATTGTCCTCCAGCTGGGCAGAGATACCGCTCAACTAACTATTTTATGTATTATTGTAATATACATTTTCTATTCCCTGTTTCCATGTCTCCTATTCAGGCAGATGAAGCTCGTTAACTTGGGAGAGTAGCTCATCTAGGGGAAGGGCAACACTGATTACAAAAGCCCAGGGATATAATGAGCACATAAAAATGGCCTTGTGCCTAACTTGGGTTGGTGCTCAACCAAATAAATATATCCATGTCTCCTTATCATTCTTTTCTATAGTTCCACACCACAATAGCTAGGTATGCAATCTAGGTGTATTTATTTGTGTTATCTACCAACAATGACAACAAACTGTTCTATTTAGACTGTAGGTTGCCTGTCTCTATATTTACCCAAGAGCAGAGTCGAAGGGGAGTCGAAGAGGTCTGGAGATATGGCGTACAAGGCTAACGGTTTACGGGTTCTGAAACTTACTCTCCCTGCTACCTCACAAAAATATGACTCTTTAATTATTATTCAATTTCCATTGTTCCGCCTTCATTGAATGTGGGCATATGGTTGCCTCCCACAATCTACATGTGTGAAACATCTAGGTCTCACATGTGATGCATGCCGCTGTACGGATGCATTTGTTTTGACTAAAATATACATGTTGTCCGAATCAAAAACAGCTATTTTCTCTTTACTTTACATGCCCGGCGCTTGCCTCTGTGAACTGATGTCATTCAGTTCAATATCCAACATTTGTTAGTATAAATTTTCTATTTTCTTTTACTTCAATCACCCCCTTTTTCAGACAAACTCTACTGCAGATTCCGCATGAATATCTAGTCTCAAAATCAAAAACCGCTATGATGTCTCGTTTACATCAGGCCTGCTTGAGAGTGGTGTGCCCGATTTGCCTTTCCTCAAAGTTCTGACACCCATCATAGATGTTCTGTCTCCATGATTTTCAATCCATCACTATCGATTCCCACTTTGCTACCTCTATGTTTAGGGCTCTCAGGTTGCCTTTGAGAATATCTTTGTACGGTTTGC
>JAYKTE010425556.1:0-10458 GCA_036873565.1 Xipholeptos notoides
TTCTACCGAATCCCAGCTCTGAAAAAAACAAATATATATATATATGTGTGTGTGTGTCTCTGTGTGTGTGTGTGTGTGTGTGTGTGTGTGTGTGTGTGTGTGTGTGTGTGTGTGCGTGTTTGTTAAAAAAATATATTATAAGTTCGTTAAAGTTTGAGATTCCCCTATTTTTTCGTTTGTTTGTTACAGAGTAGATGGTAAATGTTTTTTGACCTCACAATCATATCTTCATATTTTCTTATTGACTTTTCTCCACTGTAAACCCTACTGCACTGGGTTTGGTGGTGTTTGTTTTGATGGTGTTTGGGTTTTAGGGCTAATAGTCCTTTCCAGCCGTTTAACCCTGACGAAAATAATGTTGAGTGGATGAAAAGTGCGATGCAAATAATTGCTTAGAGAATTAACTTAATTCCTTTTTATTGAATTCGGATATTTCTTCAAAACAAATTATTTGGGAGAAAATAATAATCTTTAATGTCAATTCCTAGTAAAAACGTATATAAGTGCTTATAAATGATTTTTAAACGGTGGGTGGGTCACTCTGTAAAAAACACCATAAAACCCTTTTTTTTTTTTTTTTAAATTAAGTTGTGAGAAAAGAAATTGAAACATTGGAAAAACAAATTGAAATTAATTTTTGATTTAAATGAATATTCTGCATTAATTTAGAGAAATAATATTGAATAGGGAATAGAGAATAAAAACAATGAAAATTGATAAATGACAGCTTATTTCAATAACTAAAAAAGGATTAAAATGTCACGGGAAAAAGATTTAGAAATTTATAAACACGTAAAAATAATATAGAAAAAGGTCTAAGTCGCATGATATCTTTAAAAGAAAAACGAATAGAAGAAAGACAAAAGAAATCACGTTTATTTTAGCTTTCAGCTCTATGTTATTTGGAAAAACGGAAAACGTCAAATAGGTCTAAAAGGTTAAGTCTTTGTTGCATGGAACATATGAAAAAATACAAAAACAACAAAAAAAAAACAGCAACCATCCTGCCGAAGTAATAATGCAGTAGCAGATCTAAGAGAGCGAATCCAGGGTGGCGCAGCAATGAAATTAAATAAAACAGAAAAATTGGACACTTAAAATGAAACTGCAATAATCCAAATAAATATCGTTATTCGAAAATAGCTGGGCAATTAAAGAAAAAAAATGAAGAAAAGATACAAGTTGAAAAAACAAACAGCTTAGATTGGGGTGGAAGGGAGATAACTTCGCGAATTGATGTAATAAAAGAAATATAAATGGGAGTTAACGGAGGGACTCAAGTGAGGGTATAATAGTAATAAAAAAAATGAAGGCCGCATGTGGCTTCTTCTGCAGACAGTATTGATCTTGAATAAATAAAAGGCGTTTTTCGCAACGACGGGCAAGTAAGCGAGTCTTAACGACCAAATCAGAAAGATATATGACCTGGCTCACATTTTTCACGTCTTTTCCACTTGCGTCTTAAAAGCACACAAGAAGAACGCGCATGCGTGTGCAGTTGATGGATTGGAAGAAACACATTTCTTTTCTTTTCTCTTTCTTCATTTCCCTGTTTTCCATTTCGGGCCCAGTGCCAACGCCGCCGCGCCGAGCTAATACTTCTATACGGTATTGGTAACAGCTGGTACATGTCTAATGTATCAACGGGAGGATAAAATATCAAACGAAATAAGAATAAAACAAAAATCACAGGACATAAGAAAGATACCTAAAATGGAAAAAAAAAGCTCGAGAGAGGGAGGAGGAAGAATAGAGAAGAACGCAAGGAGAAACATATTCTAGCAATGATTTGCATTGATTTGTAAAATTAAGTGTTTTGAGTGAAATTTGTTTTTTTGGTTAATAAGCAGTTTCTTCTTTATCATCATCATCATGATCATCATCATCATGATCATCGTCATCGTCGTCGTCATCATCATCCTCATCATTGTCAGTGTCAGATCACCGAAGTTAAGCAACGGAGAGCCTGTTCAGTGCCGAAGTGCTAGGTACCGTACCGTACCAGGCCGGTCGGTCGCCGGTTTTTGGCACAAGGAGTCGAATCCACTGAGCAATTTGAACTAAACCACATTTCCGGGAGGAAACTTTTTAATCAGTTTTGAGCATGAAATATAGCTGCTAAGGAGTCAAAGTTGAAAGACCGTTGCGGTCTCTAAGCTAAGAATTTGGGTCAAAAGACTTGAAATTTTATATATGAGGTATTTGAACCTGGGGAACACGTTTTAACTAGTTTTGAGTCGAAGGAATAGGTGTTAATGAGTAAAAAATTGGAATTAAATAAAACATAGATTTAAAAAAATAATCGAAAATGCGAGGATTTAAGCATTCAAACCACCGAAATTTCTTTTTTTTCTATTTTTCTTTTCTTTTTTTGTTGTTGTTGTTGTTGTAAGGGCGACTTTGTTAAAGAACTTTTTTCTTCTATGCAAGTAAAAAGTAAGAATAAAAATAAAATAAAACATTTTGCATTTTAACAACGTAGAAGGCAGAGGTTAGGACACAGGCCGTCGCTTGATAAACATTGAAAATTTAAGGAGACGCTAATTTTTTCTAGGACCAAAACCGTCAATGAACTGGGGAAACATCACTGTTGATGTTTCTTTTTGCATCTAAATGATCTATTTTTCGAAACAATAATTGAGGGTAAATATAAAATTTTTTAAGAAAAAATAATTTTTTTTGCCAACGTTTAAAACAGATCTATTTACAGATCCATAGAAAATGGAATAGAAATATTCTATTGATGTGAACAAACTCATTGGCGCAGTCACTATCTCAATCCAGCTCCATAACCTTTAGGTTATGGAGCTGAATTGAGATCTTATAGTTTTATCTTATAGTTTTTTCTTTTTTTTCTGGAAAAAACAAAAGTTGTTTAGAAATAATGGATTTTTATAGATTTTAATTAGCTTAGATAAATAGCAACTGGGCTATTGCCGGTCACTGGATAAGGAAGAACGGAAACGGTCAATAAACAGTCACTATCTCAATCCGGTTCCATAACGTAGCAAGCTGACCTTATAGTTTCCCAAGAAAAGGTCTCAAAAACTACTTTAATTCTGTCGATCAGCCTTCGTATAACTGGCTCGACTTTTGATATCCTTCCCAACTGCAACATAATAGTCCATTGGGTCGAAATTCAGTGAACTAATAGGCCAAACATTGCTTCTGGTTGAATCATGAAATTGTCAGATAACCACTTCTGATTTCCCCAGAGTTGTGACAGAGCTCACAATCCTACTACCAACCATCAGTAACACTTGTTATCTAAGGGTTAAGAACAATGTTTACTAGCATTCAATTTGACACGCAGTGTGATTTAATTTTTTACGCCATCTGAAAAACAAAAATATTAAATCATATCAAATTTATCCCGAATATCCCCAAATCGTATCAAACACATAATATTTATATTGCTATTCTGAAATTCAGAGAGATATTTATCATTTTTAAAACAATATATCACATCATGAATTAAAAGTGACAAAAGGGTTTTTAAATTCTGCTCAGCAATATTTAAATAGATATTAGTAGGAAAAGCATCCTAAACGTTTCAGAGATATTTTTCAAAGACGATTTATTTACTTAAAAAGTTTTTTTCATATAACAAAGTATTATTAGAAACATTAAGATAAGGCCTGATATTTGTCCATTCTTAACGCAGACTGTTGTTGGGGCTAGATAATTTATATTTCCTTATTCCGGACTATTGTTTTCATCCTCATCATTCTTACCTTCTCAATACTTGTCCTTTTTGTTTTTTTCTCGTCAAAAACTGATTGGGTGTTTGTATTCTTAGCAAATTTAATCGAGTTACTATATAGTATGGATTAATACAATTATCTCCCTTTATCTTCTTCCACAACTTGAAAATCAAAATCAATTAATGCAACTAAATTTCGCTTGGGAAAAGTTACAGAAAAATTTGTTGTGATTTTATACACAATATTTTTAAAAAATCCTCATCACCTCTTTTGCAACTCATTAAAAGTGATTTTTGGCCGGTGACAAGACAGCCTATTCAGAAAGCAAGGAAGAAAGAAGAATAAAAAATAAAGATGGAATAAGAATATATAAGTAAAGAAAGGATAAAAAAAAAGGAATGAAGCTTCAAGGTTAGGGCATCAGATGTAAAAAATAGAAAAAAGACTTGATCAGCAAAATAAGAAAGGAAAAGAAATTAATCGAAAACAATAGAAAAATTTTTAAAAAATGAAGAGAGGCGGGAGGGGAAAAAGGAGGAAAATAAAAGCGGAAAGGAAAGAAGAAAGGAAAGGAAGGGACAGAGAGAAAAAAAGGAGGAAAAAAGACGAAAGAGCGGAGAGGAAGAAGTCAGGTAAGAGGCTAGGAAGAAAGGAGAGAAAGATGGGAAACTAAAAGAAAAGAAGAAAAGAAAGAAAGTGTTAAAAAGAGGGGGAAGTTAGACATAGGAGCGGGGAAGAAAGAAAGGAAGAAAGAAGGAAGGAAGGAAAGGGGAATTAAAGAAATGACATAGGAAGGAAGGGAGAGAGGAAGGCAGTTAGGCAAGCACGAAGGAAGGAAAAAAGGGAGAAACGAGGTGGGAGATGATGGGAGGAAGTTAGGTGGGCAATGGGGAGCAAGGAAAAAATGGAGGGAGAGAATCAAAGGGGGTTAGGTATGCAAGAAGCAATGAAGGAAAGGAGAAAGGAAGGAAGGCAGAAATGAAGGAAGGAAGGAAGGAAGGAAGGGAGAGAGAAAGTAAGTTGGGTTGGCAAGAAGCAAGGAGGGGGGAAAGGGAAGAAGGCGGGCAGGAAGGAAGGAAGGAAGGAAGGAAGGAAGGAAGGAAGGGAGAGAGAGGGAGGAAGTTGAGCAGGCGAGGAGTAAGGATGGAAGGAAGAAAGGAAGTAGGGGAGAGTGGGAAGAAGTTGGGCAGGCGAGAAGCAAGGATAGAAGTAGGAAATGAAAGAAGAGAGAGAGAGGGTGCAAAGCAAGGAGTGGGGAAGGAATGGAAGAAGAGAAAAAAGGAAGAATATAGGCAGGACGGAGGAAGGAGGGGAGAGTGGGAATAAGTTGGGCTGGTGAGGAGCAAGGATGGAAGAAAGAAAGGAAAGAAGAGAGAGAGAGAGGGTGGAAGGCAAGGAATGAGGAAGGAAGGGAGAAAGAGAAAAAGGAAAAAGATAGGCAGGATGGAGGAAGGAAGTTCGGCTGGAAAGAAGCAACGAAGTAAAGAAGGAAGAAAGAAAGGAAAGAATGGTGGGAAGAATCTAGAAACGGAGGAAGGGAGGAAAGAAGGAAGAAAGGAAGGAAAGAAAAGAGAGAGAGAGATGGTGGAATATAAAGAATGAAGAAGGAAGGGAGGAAGAGAAAAAGGGAAGAAGATAGGCCGGATGGGGGAAGGAAGTTCTACTGGAAAGAAGCAACGAAGTAAAGAAGGAAGAAAGAAAGGAAAGAGTGGTGGGAAGAATATAGAAACGGAGGAAGGAAGAAAAGAAGGAAGGAAGGAAGGAAGGAAGGAAGGGAAGCAGGCTAGAGAGAAGTTAAGGAGAGTAGGATAAAGAGAGGGAGGTGGGGAAAGAAATACTGATACATGAAAATTGAGTAACATCACTTGGATAGCAATAAATCAGTTCTTTGTTGATAATCTAAACTGGCAAATAATATTAAACGTTAGAGAATACTGAGCAAAATAACTGATCTTTACATGGGCAAAACAAGAGAATGTAATCAATAAAGAATCCGAGAAAATAAAATAAAAAGCACAAAAAAATGAAAAATAAAAACAAGAAATAATGTTTGCCCTATCCCTTACTCCCTTCTTTTCATGGTCTATTCATACCAGGAAATGAGAAGCTAATATTCAACCTATTGCCAGAACAGCTGGTGACCATCAAACAGCTACAAAACAAAAACAAAAAAATTGATCATCAACGCCGACTCGATGGCTCTTATAATTCTACTATCGATTTGGTCCATCATTGATTATTGTAGAGATGAATACAATTATTAACAGTCCTGATTCCTTCTTTGGTTGGAAAAACACAAGTCTTCCTTGCGTCTTGAACCAATTAACCACTACTTGGAAATGTGCATTTGTAGTAATAGTAATATTTGTGATTACTATTATTTTATTATAATAATTATATTTATTATTATATTATGATAATTATAATTATAATTATTATTATTATTATTATTATTATTATTATTATTATTAATGATGAAGATGATAATATTCTGCTGATCCCGAGAGTGAGAGCAAGATATAGCATGGTAAAACAGAGGAGAAGTGACACCATACAGTCTTTGGCTGTAATGGAATGGATTCTGCTTGAGCATCACGTGGAGACTCGCAGTCAATCTGACTCCAGTGAAAACCCCTGGACTGTGACCTGTGTTGGTGGAATCTTAATAATGCTAATACCGAGTTTGGGGGGCCAGATGCAGTAGGACGGAAACACGAGGTAAAGTGGCACCATACAATCTTTAACTGGAATAGACTTGTCACTGTGAATCCAGTGAAAACTGCTGATCACTAACGGCTAGCTTAATGTAACCAGTGTGAGAACTCGAATAATAATAATAATAATAATAATGGCGCGGAACCGGCTGGAAATCAGGAGACTTGTTTTTACTCTGATTCCAGTAAAAGCCATTGGTTATTAGGTGCGCAAGTGCCTTGTGGTTGGTGTGAGATCTCAAATAATAATGATAATGATAATAATAATGTATAAAATACATGTAAAAAGGGTGTAATGTGAGTAACTTGTAGCATTCACTGGGGTCAGATTATAATAATAATAACGATAACTAATGCTTTCACTTGTTACTCTGACTCCAGTGAAAACCATTGGTTACCGGGTGCACGAGCGCCTGGTGATTGGTGCGAGATCTCCAATAATAAAGAAGAAGAACGAGATAGATATTAGAAACGAATATATATGCGAGAAATCTAATCAAAGGAAAAAAATCTCGGCAACGCTTATGCGAGGTACTCTGGAACATACTTCGGATGAAAAAGAGAAGAAGTGAAAAACCTGGATCAGAAGACAAAAAACTAATGACCATGTACAAAGCACTACATGCGAAAGACAGCATCAATCGACTGTTCGTAAATAAAAAGGACGGCAGATAAGAACACTGTACAAATTGCATCAGAACAACTGAAGAAATACTTCCAAGAAAACGCAGAAAGGAACATAACAGCTGCAAAGAACAGAAAACAATACACTAAAGAGGCAAGAAAAACCCAGTGGAAATTAGAAGACAGAGATGCGGAGGAAAACCATACCATGAACAATTCTTGATAAGGATAAACGATGTTACACACACATACAAAAAAATGGACGTGTCTCTGGAAAGCAAGCCTTACAAAAGAAACTGAATCCCTGTTAATTGCTGCACGGGACAGTGCTCTCCGGACTCACTATCTAAAAACAAAGATCGACAGAAGCTCTGAAAACTGCAAATGCTGATCGTCTGGACAATGATAAAAACTACATCATTACCGAACGCACAAAACTCGCAAAAAAGGAATACAGAAACAAGGCTGGTTTGGTGATAAAAATAGTTCAATACAGCCTGTGCAAAATAAACAAAATATGGAAGATGGAAACTACCGCAGTACCAATTATTATTGAAGCTCTCGAAAAAAATCCCAAAATACATAGAGGGAAGACTGAATAACATTAGAACCAATAGAAAAAATAAACACCCTATAGATGAATATGTAATCAGACAAGTATCGGACCATGGAAACTCAAACCAATAAGAAAGAAACGGGGAAAGAGAAAGAGTAAAAAAGACGAAAGGGAAGAACAACACACACACACACACATACCAAATGTATGTTGGACGAGGAAGAGTTTACAGTTGCGAACTGGAAAAAGCTGCAAAGATGCTGGAGACTTATTGTCACTGCCTTCAGGAAGTACCACCAGGCGTCATCGGAGTTAGGACTGTTAATGCTGGATTTGAAGTCTGAAAATAGAAAACACGAAAAGATACGGCACCATATAGTCTTTGGCTGAAATGGAACGGAACCTGATGTGTTCCACAAGAAGACTTGTTATCAATCTGACCGAAGTGAACATTACTAGTCACTAACATTCCACCCCTTTTTTATCTATTTATACATTTTGTATCACCAAATATTCGTTTAATATTTGAATATGTTCATATTCATAATCATAACAGAATGATTTATTCGCATTTTTTATCATTTTTCAAATATATATTCATGTTAGGATACATAGATAAGCAGGCAGATAGAAAAAAAATAGATAGATAGATAGATAGATAGATAGATAGATAGATAGATAGATAGATAGATAGATAGATAGATAGATAGATAGATAGGTAGATAGATTGGTAGATTGATTGATTGATTGATTGATTGATTGATTGATTGATTGATAGACAGGAAGAGAAAGACAAAAGAATAGATAGATAGATAGATAGATAGATAGATAGATAGATAGATAGATAGATAGATAGATAGATAGGTGGATAGACAGGAAGAGAAAGACAAATAGATAGATAGATAGATAGATAGATAGATAGATAGATAGATAGATAGATAGATAGATAGGTAGATATGAACAGAACAGGATGGTTGATGGTTAGACTGGAGGATGCATTTATAAAAAGAAAGGAAGAGAGGAGTGACTGGTTGATACCATTTGCTTTCTACAGTTTCAATGTCCGCCGCGTGATGAAGCCACGTCGGAAAGACCGCCAACATCCACTGATCTTCTCTTAGGGGCCACTGGTGTCTTGTATTAAAAACATTATAAAGGGCAGCCGAGCTCTTTAAAAGGACGTTGAGTCGACCTTTCACTTTCACCTTTTCTTATGCAGCTTTTCTCTTCTTAACTGCTCAAGCTTACAAAAAGAATTTTCCTCCCATCTCTTTTCTTTTCTAATGGTATGTCCATTCACACCATTATTACCCAATAAATACAACCCCAAACACTCACACAGGTACATATGTTCTGAATATGCCAAGATAGACAAACATCCTTTTCTATCATGTTCGAGTTGCATTCAATATGCTGCATTTGTTTTTAGGCAAATATCTATGGGATATGTATACCTGTCCTTTGAGACAGTTCTTAACTATTTACTAAGTTCTAGAGTTTGCTAATTAGTTTTGAAAATTAGACTTTATAATTTAAATTATAATCTTGCTTGTTGTTACATTAGTTCACACGTTACGTTTTTCTGATTGGATAAAAAAAAAACGTTGCTATTAGCAACAGTCAAATTTAAAACAAAAATGGCGGTTTAAAATGCAATGTTTATGTTTATTCGTTTAAAATTTATTCTATCATTCATTTTTTTAATTTATTTTTCCTAGAATTATGAGAACGTTCAAAACGAATTATTTTTGTTTAAATAACCATTTTATTAAACTAGATTTATTTGTTAATTTTCGGCACTTCAAATGTTATTACTTGTATTTATTATCCTTATTTCATTCCTTAATACAATTTTACTATGTTTTGTTTGTTTGTTTTGATTTTGACGGCGCAGTCATGCTAGTTTATTTCAATTAGACTTAAAATTTTACTTCGGAATTAAATTCATTTTTTAATTTTGGGAACACAATTCAACTTTTAAATGAATACAATCGGACATTTATTTATTAGAATCTATTTTAAAACAAAAGCCCACTCAGATACTTTAATTATCATATCTATAATACATTCTCTCAATATCTATTCTAAAGTAGAAATTTCTTTAATATTTCCACTTCCATTAAATGTTACTATAAACGACAAGCCATTTATAGACAATAAGTGTATGTGTTGTCTGACATTAGCTATAGTTGACCTTTTTACATGATGTTACAACAAACAAATTTCTGATATTATCTGAAAATAATTCTTGGATTTTTGTATCTAAACTATCGACAGTGTGGGTTCTTATAAGACCTACTCTGATTCGTTCTCTTTTATACTTTATCATAAAAAATAATATTTGTCCGTTGGTTACATCGGAGGCCTTCTTACAATAGTAAAATTTAAAACAAAGATGGGGTTTTTATTTACATGCCATGTTTACATTTATTCGTTTGAACTTCCCTCTGTCTTTTATTTTCTAAAATGACGAAAAGTTTTTTAAGCTAAGCACTATTTCCAAACAAATTATTTTTGTCTAAATACTTCTTTTTAATTTAGATCTATTTATTTTTATTTTTAGGCCATTCAAATGTTGTTGGTTTTTTTGTTTTTTTTTTATCTATTATCCTTATTTCATTGTTTAATACAAATTTTCAGTGTTTTTTTGTTTGTTTGTTTGTTTGTTTGTTTGTTTGTTTGTTTTTTGGTTTGTTTGTTTTTTTTCATCTGTTTACATTTGACGGTACGGGCATACTAGTTAATGATTAAGGAATTATGCAAAATAGCTCAGAAAAGCTGAAAATGGCCTTCTAGTCATTATGTTACTTTTTAATTAAAGATGAACTGGCTTATTATAAGGAAATACCTCAAAGTGCGA
>JAYKTE010425667.1:0-10458 GCA_036873565.1 Xipholeptos notoides
GAAGGTTAATGTTTATATGGGGTTGAACTTATCAACTACCGTGGAATTTACACAGGTTCTAATGAACCACTGATTATCATATTCAAGGAAGTTCTCATTGTCTCCTTATGCAATGAGAAGGTTAATGTTTATATGGAGTTGAACTTATCAACTACCGTGCAAATTGCACGGGTTCTGCTAGTTATTATTATTATTATTGTCCATGATGCATAATTCGTGACTCTCCCAGGTGTTTGTGTTGTTTGCAACACAATCTGTCTTTATTGACCACATGATACTTGATCTGTCTTTATGGACCACATGACACTCGTTATAACAACGAGGGTGAGTGGGGTCTTAGTAATTAATTAGCAAACAACAAAGATGAAGGGCCAATTTTTTTCTCACGGTCTGGTCAAGCTTTGTATTCTCAGGGGTAGCAGCAAATTTATAAGAATTGTCATTTTCTATACTATAAAGAAAGAGCACCAGTGAGTGAACCATGCACCGCCTCACAGTCACCACAGCAGCAGAGAGCAGTCTAAAAATACCAGAACACTAAAAGCCACACGCATTCATTCATCCATTCATTCATTATTTGTGTTTTTTTGCGTGTGTGTTAGATTCTTACGCCACTACGGAATGATATCTGATCGTGTGTTTTGTGTAGTTGTTCAGTTCTAAACTGCTTTTGATGTTCACTGTCATTGTGCCTGTCCAATGAATGAGAGTGAGTGAATAATTGTCGCTCAGTGTCTAACTGAAAAATACGGGAAACTTAACAGGTACATATATCTCAGAACAAAATTACATAAATTTTAGTGGTTTTAACAGCTACCATACCCCCTCCCTCACTCACAGTTTTTAGTGTGTTTCTTTATTTGGGGCTATTACTTCCTATAGGGTGTTACTTTGGAAAAGAATGTAACATATTTATCACATTAAAACATATTATTTACATACACGTGTATAATATAAAAAGATTAGAAAAAACACAAAATATGGATATGTGTTAAGCTACCGTTATAACATTTCGGTTACTGCTAACCTTCATCAGGGCATCAATTTATTTTGCTATGTTGTGGTTATGAACAGGTTTGAAAAAGAGAGAAAATTAAAAGATATAAAAAAACACGAAATGCGTCTATAACGGATACTGACTGCAAAGTAAGCCATTTCTTTCATTCTTCGTCTTTTTCGCTACTAATCGCTCTTTACGTCAGGGCCCAAAGGGTTAATAAGAGGAAGAGGTAAATTTTAAGAGGATGTTCAAAAAAAGATGAACGAACGCAGAATATTGTTGTTACTGTTTTCCGTTCAAAATTAATAATGGTATTTCATAAACAGAGCTGTCCAGTCTAGAATATTTCAGATGAAAGAAAGAGTAGGAAGGAAGAGGTGATGGATAGATGATATCATTTCGGTTGTTGAGTGGTTAAGAAAAGAATAAAATCTCTTTCTTTTTCAAACAAAACATTTAGGATTTCTTTTAAAAAATTATTTTCCTAAAGAAGAGATTAATCCGGCGAAATGTGGCACACGAAAAATTATATTTGATGCTAGTAGCAGGCCAAAGAAAGCTCAGTGACAGTCTGTGTGTGCACCAGGCACCCACCACTCTCACCTACAATAGCACAAATGTGCGCGAAGTATTGGTTGGTCCCTAAGCTTTTAGTTGGTTGTTGGTTGATCAGTCACGGCCCACGTGACGTGACTGCTTGATTACATTGAATAAAAACATCTTATGTTGATACATAATTCAAAGAAGATTTTTGCATCATCAGTAAAAAAAATGGGAGTCACAATTAAAAAAGGTTTACTTTTTGGAAGTAAGCATGGCGTGCCGTCCGTATCAAGCGTGGCGTGCCGCTTCTTAGCATTTCATGGGTCGATTAAAATTCCTTGAAAATCTAAACAAAAGATATGCAGGCTTGCAGGCAGCAGATTTTTCTTAATGGATAAATATTTAATGGATTAAGCAGACTTTTAAAAAATTTAATCTTCGTCTGTTCATTTTGTCAAAAATAAACAGAATTTATTTCCAACACAATACAAATAGAAACGAAGAAGGGGAAGGTAGGAGAGCTTCTCAGCTTAGCTTCAAACACCATGGCATCGGATATGAGCGCCCCAAAAACTTATTAAAGAATTAAATAAAATCGTAATTAAAAAAATAGCTTTTTTTTTCTGAATATGCAGATGGTGACGGTTAATTAAACATAGGGGTAATTTACGAACATGAACAGATTTACCTATTTTTACCTCGAAGAAGAGAGAGAGGGAGAGAGAGAGAGAGAGAGAGAGTAGTAGAATAAGAGCACTGGCATTGACACATTGTCAACGACGGTGACGAAAAAATTAATAGCATTGAAGTTTGTTTGTGTTTTACAGCATATCAACCTTTTTCGGTAATTTCATGCCGAGAACAAAAATTTTGGTAAACCTTATGTTTTTTGTTTACGCATAGTTCTTTGAATGACACCAAACACCATATGCACTATTTAATCCATAACTACAGGAAATGTGGGGACTGGCCTTTTCCAAGGATATTAGTCCTAATATGAACGCAAACGAAATGCCTGGGATTCGAACTCGCGTACGATTCCAAAGTCCGGCAGACACTGGCTTAAGTTGACTTCCATTGAAGAAAAGAAAAAAGTTTTCTTTGCCACAATTAAGAGTTGAATCTGGCTGAAACCATAGTTGAAGAGGAAAGTCGACTTGGCGCAGAGTGGATAAGCAGTCAGACTTCGGAATTGTAGCAAGCGAGTTCGAATCCCAGTCGTTCCGTTTGCGATCAAATTTTGACTAATACCTTTCAGAAAAGTAGGAATCCCTACACCATACACACAGCTATAGGTTAATTAGTGCGTATTGTGTTATTAAAAAAACTAAGTTTAGACAAATGATAACGTTTAAATTTATTATAAATGACCTAAAATGGTTGATATCCCGTAAAACAAAAACAACATAGTTGTAGAAGAATAAACAACACTTTTGTTCGTGATTTAGATTTCTGGCAAGAACGTTTAGTTGAAAATAAAAATACTACTATACTATTATCCATAGGACTAAATGCAAATGTGTTGACGTCCGGTCCCGATTTTCCTAATTATTCCTACTCTTTATTTTTTGTAACTGTGAAAAAAAAATCAATCAAACGGAAAACTTTCCTTTGGAGGAGTTTTGATGCTTAAACAGATTTTTTGTTAACTTTTCATTATTTTTAAAATTCTTTTTTTCTATTTTTATATTTACCCGCCTCAAAATGCCGCCCCCTGAAATGTGTCGCCTGGGGCGGACGACCGCTCCTCTTGGCTCCCTTTGCTACGCCACTGGTTGCGTTCCCACATTTATTTTACAGAAGCCTAAAATGTAAAGAGAGATAGTAGTCGAGCGAGCTCATCGTCATTCTATACTGCGTGTGCCTGCCGGGTCGTGTACGTGTGGTGTGTGAACACCGCACCGTCATCGTTACCTTCACTGACCTGTTGAGGTTGAGCCGTCTCAACAATTGAAAACACACAACATGAATTCAATGGTGAGCGGCGGAGCGGAGGAGAGCAAGAAGCCTCATGAGAAGTTGAAATACACATGGGTCTCCGTCTCCAACCACAGGTATATCCCAGTGAAGGGAGTCACTTATTTAATGATTAAATTAAATGATTAAATTTTAATCCATAGTTGGAGGGAAATGGAAATTCAACCTTTTCCAAAGGTATTTATTTCAAATTCGAACACGGATACTGCGAATTCAGAGTCCATAATGGCCTAACCACTGTTTGTATGTTGTTTCGTCCACATATCATCACGACACAAATAAATGAAAGGGCGCCTGCTTCTCTGGTTGCCCCAAGAACATGTGAGGACATTATTACATACTTGGATTTATAAAAAAAAATTGTACTTTTATTACATTACTATTCTTTAAGACTACATTTAATCAGGCCTCGCTTTTGGTTTTATTTCGCAATTCGATCGCTGTACACACAGTGTGTCAGTGAGTGCACTCACTGCACAAACAACTACACACACTTTTGTTGGTTGTTGAACCGTCCACGCATTACTGCGCATACAGCAACAATCGGCTTCTTTGTAATTAATACAACTGAACCCAGTTATTTTCTTCACCCTTTTTAGGTATTTAGAGACGTTTAAAACGTCTAACGTCACCCCACCAAATCACCCAAATAGCTGATATCGCATTTTGAATTTTTAGGTAAACGATAGGATGGGACGAACTAACTAACAGGTTGGGTTTTTCCTTGAGAGTTAAGAAAGAAAACTCGCGATACGTTAGTTCGTAGTGGTAAGTATAGCATAAGCATCCGTCGCGTGAACATCTAGGTTATTTGCAGCTGTCCACTCTTCATCTTCTTCCACTCTCTATTCCAGTAAGGAAACCTTGTAACCGAGGGTAGAGGAGGGAGTGATATTTGAAGATTGGAACATTCGAATTAATTCCTTAATCAAAAATGTTTTTCCTTTTTCTAATTCATTATTTGCGTTGTTGGTTGACTGTATTTCGACTCTGAGAACGAGTCGAGTGAGCGACTGCTGAGTAAGAAATAAAAATTTTTCTTGACGGTCGGTCGGCCCGGTCCGCCGGTCCGATCGGTCGGTGGTCGGTCGGTCGGACGAGGAGCGGTCGTTTATCGGCTCGTGTGTTGCTTGTTCGCTGTCACTCCGGCTAAAGAATCTGAGAATCTGGAGACATAACAAACAATTTCTTTTCTTTCTTTTTGATGGGTGGAGCCATTGCACAATAATTTTTCCTCATTAAAACAGTTGTATTTTTTAAATCCAAATTTTTGCGTTTTTTTTTTTTTTTACTTCATGGACAATAAGTATTCTCCTGGAAATTATTTAAATTTTAAACAATGAAAATATATTCCCTTTTAAACTAAACTTGTCAGCAGACACAGTCACTCTGTCAGAGTGATGATGCCAGATTAAAGTTTACCGACATAATCAGATGGAGCCAATATCGGATCTTTATGGGGTTAAGAAAAAACTTCACTTGTCTAGTTGGTAAGCAAGTGCAGTGAGTGCGAGTGCCACTGCAGTGCACTGTAGTGCAGCAGCAGTCTGCACAGCACTGCAGCGGTAGGAGTGTACAAAAATTCACCCGTTTTTGACCCACCATGATTTAATCTTCTGATAAATTTTTAAAAATGAATGAAAAGTATTTTTTTCTTCAGTGCATTATAAAGAGGAATGATCAAATAAAAATCTCATGTAAAAATTATATTTTTTAGAATTTCTTATCATTAAAAATTAATTTTTCAAATTTTTGTCAATCTCCGATAAAAAAATATTGTATTGTTTTCATTAGATAAAAAAAAATGTCGTTTTTCTCCAAAGTTTAATCTCTTTTCTTTTAATTAATTCGATTATAAAGTAGTAAATTTCCATTTAAATTATTTTTTTATAAACGTTTAAATGTGAGGGGTCTAAAAATATAGATTTTTCCTGCACACTCAGCGGCGGAGTTCAAATCCCAGGCGTTACGCGACATAGAGATGTGTAATCCCCTCATTAGTCCCAGCTATGGGTCATAAACGCATGGTGGAACTAAAAGTTCTTACAACTTTATGATGAAAAAAAAATAAAGTTTATCGAAAACGATTAAAGTTGGCATTAAAAATCGAAAAGGCAGATCAGATAAGTCGTTCAAAACGAAAACCAAGAAGACGGGGAATCTCCTTCTAGTCCTGTCAGACGGTACTGGAAGGAGAATTTTCGCATAATGTTCTCAGGTTTTCTTTTCTTCAATAGAGCTGAGTTGCATGCAGTTGCTTATTTCGTTTTATTAAGACTTCCATAATGCATTATTGAGAATAAACTTTTAATTCTTTTTTCAGAATTTGATACAAGTCACTTGTATAAAATTCGAGAATAATGATCATTCAAACGAGTTATTAAAGCTTCAAGTTATTATTATTATTATTATTATTATTATTATTTGAGTGATTTTATTGCATGTTTACCTCAAGGTTAATGTTTGAAAAAAAAAAAAAAACCCTGGATATTATTTGTAAAGAAAAGGAGTTAAAACGTTCGGTGAGTTGATGCCTCTATTCCCAAAACGATTTAACAGAAAAGTGAAAAATAAAATAAATAATAGTTTTATCCATTTATGAAAAATTTATTTTCCTGTTTGGGTTTAAGTTAATGCGCTAAAAAAGAAAAAAAAGGATCAAGTAATCGGTTGTCTTTTACCAATTCCATTAAAGTTCGGGTGAGGAAGAGGATAGTGGTGGATGAATGAATGAGTGAGTGAATGAATGAATGAATGAATGAAATGAGTGTGTGAGTGAGTGATATCTCTACTCAGAATTGCATGCACAAAACCAAAACGGAAATTCCTAGAAAATGCATTTATTAATAAACGTGTCGAGTTAGAAGAAACTGTGACTTTGCTAATGCTGTATTGCTGTTGTTAAGCAGATTTACAGAAATTCAATATAAGTATAACACAACAAATATAGATACTAATAATTCTATGAGTAGATATACAAAATTTGAAAAATAATAATCATAATTATATCATTAATAAAAGTAATAATAATTTACACTAATGATAATTCTATGAGCAGATATATAAAATTTAATCACAATCATAATTATAACATCAATAGTTTAGAGCAGCTAAAAACGGATGGTGAAACTGACCAGGTTCATCATCTTCATGTGTTTTAATTGGCACATGAAGTTTTTAGGGGTGTCAGCAAAAATTGTTTCGTTCTCTTTCATAAGGGTTTTTTTCCTTTTTAGAAATCATACTAAATAATTATTTTTCAGAATCCTTGAAATGAAGTATGATAAATTTTACAAGCATCATTCGGACTATATTAATTATCCTGATTCCTATTATACTCACTACATTTCAACCGAATTCGAATAATAAGGATGGAGATAATAGTCCGAATAATGATTGTAAAATGTAAATAAATAAATATATAAATAAATAAAAGATAACCTGACGGACGGATTATTTTAAAATCCTGCGACTGGAAGCCATATTTTAAAACCACTATCTTTTTTTTAAGAAGTCAAGTAAAAGTACGGTCAAACCAAAAATAAAATCCTTTTCGTGTACTCCATAAATAAATAAATAAATAAATCAAGAATTTTCAAATTTAAAAAAATAAAATAAAATAAAACAGAAATTAAAGAATAAAAAAAACTAATAAAAAAACTTTGTCTTAAAAAAACCCAACAAACTTATTTCAAATCCATTTTACATTTTTTAATGAATATTTATATTGGGTGACCTTTGTTCTTTTTCTTTAATTAACAAAAATAAAATAAAATAGAAAAAAAAAATTAAATAAAATCATAATAAAATTAAAATAAAGAATTAAAAAAATTATACAAGAACCGTATTTTCTTTTTTTTTGTAACTCATTTTGAAACATGACACTTTACACTCTTAAGAGTAAGAGCAATATGAATGAACGAAAAACGATTCAGGTGCTTGTTTGCACACATCCGGCACTCCGGCAGTGGATCAGGTTTTTTTTTTTTCTTTTAACTTTTCTTTTTAATTTATCGAGAACTGTCGTCGAAGAAAGAAAAAAAAGAAGGTAGAATAAGAAAGAAAGAAAGAAAAAAAAAAAAAGAAAAAAGGTGGGGGAAGAAAAAGGACAATCAAATAAAATCGTAAATGAAATGCTAAGTGAAGTAAAAGTTTTCCACGGCTCAAGTAAGTAACGAACGCGTTTTTCGCGTACGTTTTTCAGGGGGAAAAAAAAGGCGCACATTTGATGATGAAGTTTCTCTTTTTCATCCGAACAACTGAATCCAAACGTGTGCGTGATGGAAGGGGAAAGAGATAGAGAGGAGAGAGAGAGAGAGAGAGAGAGAGAGAGAGAGAGAGAGAGAGAGAGAGAGAGAGAGAGAGAAATAAATAAAAGGGTGAAGGAGGGGGAGGGAGAGAGGGAAGAGATATTTAGAGAGAAAGGGAGTGTAAAGAGTGACCTAATGGGTGTGCGTGTGCGCGAGAATACAAACGAACACTACTTCTTTTTCTTCTTAGTTAGTTCACCTTTCTTTTCTCTCCAAAACCCAAGATTTTGCGTCTTGTGTCGCCGTTCGTTGTTGCCTCCTCTGCTGCAACTAGAATGGTGATTATTGAGTCTTCTTGCTTCTCTCCACTGCAACCGAATCTGCATCTCTCTCTCTCTCTCTCCCGTCGCCGGCACCGCCACTGCCACTCTACTTTTCCAACTAGTAAGATCATTTAGTCTATAAAGCAAAGAAGACGAACTATGACTAGTAAAACGAATTATTATTACGCTCTGCTATTGTAACTGCTTCTTCTTCCTCTATTTCGTCTTCTTCTTCCTCCTCCTCCTTGTTTCTTTCTTTTTACAACTTTTATGAGTAATTATAACGATGGTGATGATCATGACTATGTGATGATGTTACTACTACTAAGACCATAAGGATTACAACTACTACTACTTGTAATCTGATAACTAAAAACAGTCCCTTTTGGAGCCAAGTGCATGTTGTGCACACTACTGCACACTGCACACACACAAACATTACATGACATGCACGCATATGTAAAAAATATAAATTAAATTCCGATAATGTGAAAAATATACACATGTATACATAAACAGTGCATGCATTATTTATTATTTGTGTGTTTATGATATCCTCCCCCTCCTCCTCTCGCTATTTGTCCTTCTTGCTATCATTTTTCCATAATGACGATATCATGATACCATGATCCATCCACGGTTATTGAGTGAGTGGTGAGAGGAAAAGATAAAGTGTAGAAAAAAGAAAGAAAGGGAGGGAGAAAGAAAGGGAGAGGGAAGGAGACAGGAAGTGAAAACTAAGGGATGGGGAAGAGATTTATTTAATGAAATAGTGAAAGAAAAAGTAAAGACGAGTCCAATGAAGTGAGAGAGGAGGATAAAGAAAGAAAGAAAGAAACTAAAAGAACAAGGAGGAGGAGGAGGAGGATTCATTTAAAACAAGAAGCATAACAACAACAGCATAACACTAACAGGAAGGAAAAAGAAATGGAGAGAAAAAAGGATATAAAAGAAAGAAAGAGAAAAGAATGAGACAGAAACGATAGAAGAATCACAAGAAATTTGATATTAATAATGATAATAATGATAATAATAATAGTATGAAGAAGAAGAGTGTAATGAGACGACGGCAGCAGCGGGGCCACCAGCATCAGCAATTGCTAGTCAAGAAACGGAATTGCCCAGCTAGTGGTGGAGGTGGACCTGGTAACACTCTAAACTAGAAGAAGAGCCGCTCACTAAGTGTGGATAAAAAAAAAAACACGTTAGCCAAAAATAATTTGTTCACGGCATTAAATAACCTAAAATTGTTGATAGGCCGTAAATTTCAATCAAACAAACAAAAAACAAACAAGAAGAGCCGTAAATAAGTTATTATTTTTCTGTTCACTGGAAGAGAACGTGGGGAAAAAAGTAAAAAAAGAACCCGCTTTAAAAAAAGCAAACCAAAAAAAAAACAAAACAAAAAAACGTGGGGACGACAGTAAAAAAAAAAAAGGAGAGTGAGAGAACGAGCATAGGAGAGTAGGAATTTTTACGGACATAAGAATCCTCATCATCATCGAGCGCGAGGGACGAGGGTTGGACGGACGTTGGGGTTGCGTCGTCGTGTGGTGGTTGGATGGTGGTCGGTTGGTGGCGCTTGTGGTTTAGCCTTTACAAGTATGAAGCACCTCTGGATCAGGCACTTTGGACTTACCCTATATCTGTGGCTTTTGGTAATTTTAATGCAGTGTATTTACGCGACGTTCTATAGGAGGAAACCATCTCCAGGTAAAGGTAGATGTCACCTTTTTATTGTTGGTTATTATTTACTTACGGATATTAGGACTCAGGTTCCAAGCACTCAATTAAAAAAAAAAAAAAAAAAGGGTTTATTTTTTAATTATCTTTAATTTATCTAATTTTTTTTACAACACATTATTACATTTTCAAAAAATGTTCATTTTATTGCCCCTTCGTTCAGTCAAAACCTCTTCCATTTTATTCATTACTATTTTCTTTCACCATTATCACATTTTTGAGAAACCGGTCCCCACCACACCGCACCGACAACACAACAAAATACCAAAAATATCGAAACAAAACCTATTATTACACTATATTTTTTCTCAATGTAAAAAAAGAAAAAAGAATCAAACAAATCAAAATAAAGTCTAAAATTTATATACATACATGAAAATGACAATAGGAAACTTTTTTGTGTGTGTGTTTTACTGTTTTATCCGTGTCCGTACATATTTTTCGCCGTTAATATTGTCAGGAAACATTTATTTCATGATAGACTATAATCGATTTTGACATATGAGTGTCATCAAACCATATATAACAACAACAACAAAAACAACAACAACAACAAACACATTAAGCCAGAAATCACGAAAAAATCACATTATCCCCATTATCAAACCGACTGCCTGAAGAA
>JAYKTE010425778.1:0-10458 GCA_036873565.1 Xipholeptos notoides
CTTTGATGCTTGCTCTTCTGTTCATTTTGATTTGTGTTTTTCTTAATTCCAAATTTTGATCCCTTAAAAGCTAAATTTCTGTCTCAACAAAGCCAATGTTTCTCAGGTTCAAATGACCCATATATCAAATTTTAAATGTTTAGCCCCAAATTGGCAGAGTAGTTCAGTAGAGACCGCAATGGTTTAATCTTTTAACTTTCATCCCTTAGCAGCTAAATTTCCAGCTAAAAACCGATTAAAAAGCTTTCCTACGGTCAATATATATATATATTGCAATTAAAAACTTTTTTTTGCTTTCAGCATGAAGTGAAATTAAGTTAAGGAAGAAGTTCAGTTGGTGGTGAAAAACAATTTCAATTTAAAATTCAAAAATGAAACCAATTTAATGAAATAATTAAAAACAGCATGTGTTTAGAATTTTTTCTTAACTAAATTTTTTTTCCTCTTAAAATACTGAATAAATTTTTTTTAAGTTATCAAAAGTAAAGGATATTAAAAATATTGAATTATTAGATTAAACTTCGTGGGAAAAATTTTAATTGCAATAAAAACAACAATCAGTAGGACATTCAATTTCTACTATTAATGAAAAAATTAATTTTATATTTTTGTTTTTAAAACAGTTGCCAAAACAAAGACAAATTCTAATAGATTCTTAACATTTTATATGCTAGGAAAATAATTTTATAGTAATTACTTGTTTTTACTTTAACATTTTCCTGTTAAGTTAAGAAAAATAACATCACCCTTTTTTTAAAATCTAATTTAGTTTCCCTTTTAAAAAAAAAAATGAAAAAAAGTCGTTAATGATGAAATGAAGATTTCTGTGATTCATAAAACAATAGTCATATTTAAAAAAAATATATGCGTATAGTAGAAATATTTTTTCTTTAACCAGAATTTCTAATAATATTCTTTAATTTTGATTTTTAACTGTTTTTCCAAAACCAAAAAACTGAAAAAAATTGTTAATGATGAAGTAAAGATTTCTGTGATTCATAAAAACGTACTCATATTTTAAAAAATATACATAAAGTTTTTTTCTCTATACATACATGTAGAATTTTGGTAAGATTTTGGTAAGATTTTATTCATGTTTATTACGTAAATAAAATTAAAGATATTTTTACAAGCTTATGCCTATGAGATCAATCTGTAAATGATGTTATACTTTTTTTTAAATCTTATTTGAAAACAATTCAATATTCACCCATTTTCTGTTAGTTTATTATATTATCACCTGTTATGTTTTCATCTGAATAATTTAAGTCATTTTGTGTATGGTGGAGGATATTAAAGACATATGTAATAAGAAACTAAAAGTAGATAATGAATCAAGAGGAATTTATTTTTCTGGAAATAAGTTAAAATGCTTACTTAAATTTTAGTGAATTTATTTCTCATTAACTATGTTGTTGAAAGATTTATTTCATGACCATTCTTGAATTTACAGTGTATCCATTTATCTTTTAGAGTATCATTTTTATATGTCCAAAATATAGAAATTATAAAAAAGAATATAATAAAATTACTTTAGTAGAAGCTATGTTTTTTTTTTTTTTTTTTTTTGGGGGGTGTGCGTTCTTTGCTAATCTTTCATCAATAAAATGATTAAGATCTTTGCTTTTTGCCACTTAAACATCCCAGGAAGTAAAATAAGTATGATTAGTCTTATCATTAAATCTTTGAACAAACTTTTGTTGTCTTCTTCCACTATGGCTATTCCTCTCATACACTACTATTCAGCCTTCCTCTCCATCACTACTTTCAATTATATGAAATATATCTTTTAACATAAACTACATAACTAGAGAGTGCACAGTGCTGCCTATATTTACTTGTTGTTTAGTAGGTGAGCCCATTTTTAAAAATCATTTCTCCACCCCAATAGCTTTCATTTTCTCCTCCTTTAATATTAACTGTTGGTTTTGACAATGGTTGAAAAAAGCAGCAGCAGTGACAACTCTCTCTTGCAGACTGGCTTTAACACATTTGTCTACTAGCCCATGACACAACTACTTTTCTCATGTACCCCTCAAATTTCCATTGCACTTTCCACTTTTCTTACTTTAGTCACAGCTAGTACCGCGTTTCTGGTAACAGTTGTTAAAAAATTTCACTCACTTTTTTCCCTCTTTCAGTAATTAGTACACTGTTTCAAGTTTATTTATTGCACTTGCTTTTTACATCTCAAAAACTTTGGCATTTTTCATTTTCTAAATAAATAATTCAAAAAATTATTGAAAAAATGTCCTTTTGCATATCTTTATTTTGAAGTCACTTTTTATAATTTTTATATTTTATAAATGTTTTTTGTTTAAGTATTCTCATCTCCTCAACCTCCAGCTTTCCTAATTGAGGAGTGGTTTATTGAAAATATTTGAGACGTTGCTTGTTTTGAATTCAACATCACAGTTTTGGTCTAGGTTGGGTATTGTGTTTCTTGTTACCTTGCATTCACAGCAAATGCCTCACTCATGTTGGTAGTAGCAGCAGACACAGTTGGACAGGCCACTGACAGTTGTGTGGGTTAGGGTATGTTATTGCTGCTGCCAATAGTGGTGGTGCGTTGTTGTTGTTGGTGGTGCGTTGTTGTTGGTGGTGGTGCTGCTGCTGCTACTACAACTTGTCTATATCAGTATACATTCAATTCCACCCTTGATGATAATGATGATATTTACCGACCTTTCTCTTTCATGTTCTTTCGTTCAATGTACTTACTTTACATTTTTTTTCTTGAATTAATCATTCTTTTCTGCCAGTTTTGTGTATGGCTTAGTGATCAGCTGAAAGGTTTAAAGCACTATTCAAACAAATTTTACTAAATAAGGATTTTTTAATTTTTTGGTCAATGTGGGGGCTTTAACAATCTGCTATATGCATAATATATACTTGATATATCTCAATATATTTATTATTTTTCATAATTATAGTGTACTCACTGAAATATATGAATTCATAGAAGAGGTGCCTTGTGTCTTTCTTGTGTTTTACTTGCATCTGTACCCTCCTACATTCATATGAATTATTGATTATACAAATACATAGCGTGCATATGTACCTCTGTCCTTAATTAATATGTGGCTACTTTATCAAGTGTTAACTAGTTATGAGAAAAGACCTAGACTTCGAAATAAAAGAAAAGGGCAAAACCTGTTCTTTTAGTTGCTTTTTGTTGCATAACAGCAAATCTGGTTAGTTTGTATTTCTTTAACACCTGGCCTCAACTGTGATGAAATCTTTTTATCAACTGAAAGTGAAAATGTAAAGTTAGGCAGGGACACATAGACACATGTGTATGCATGCACACTCTCAGACATACACACTGATTCTTAAAATTATAATTTTTTTTCTATCTCTGCATGTATTTATACGTTTATGGATGGATGAATACATTTTATATATTCTGGGGATTTCCTCTATTTGTATGTCTATACAAAACAATAAGATATTGGTTATCTAACAGTGGGCATATAGTTCAAATTTGCAATCCTTATAGTGATCATCTAATATTTCAGCTTCAAACACTTATTTCCATTAATTCAGCTGTCTATTTTGAATCACTTTGTGACATGCAGATTTTTCCTAAATCTATATTTTTTAAGTCCCTTACTATATTTGTTTGAAGTATTAAGATCTACCTTTTTTATTTACATTTCTAGAACATATTTTCTTATCTCAAATTAGTTTAAAAACTGTTTTTCTTACTTCTACAGTGTTAACTTTTTAAATTTTAAAATGAATTATAAAGTTTATCTACCTTTTAAATTACTTTTTATGCAAACACAATACTTGCAAATCATTTTAAATGGTAAATTCTTCTGTTGTTATTAAACTGAAGTTCAATAGAGACTAATTTTTTTTAAATAGATGTTTAATTAATGATAACTGATCTCATATTCAAATGTATATCTCATTATATCATTCATACATCCCTGTGTTGAATTATACTTAAGCTTTGATTTTTTTTTCCTACAGCTTTAATAGCAATTAATTTACATCTTTGGAAACTAAGACTATATTTATACCTCTGTTTATGTACATGTGATTAAATTGCTACAAGGTAGCCCCTTCTCTAAAATGGCAATTCAATAAATGATTTTCTAGGGCTATGATGCAAGAGTTTGGGTTTTATTGTAACTCACTGACAGGCACCATAGCGCATGTGCACATAAATGTCTGCTCACTCACTCACTCACTCATATATGTGCTCATATGACTAAAGGCAGCACTATAACTATATCTGTATGCATATTTTGCCTGTCGCTGCTGCAATAATGCACCCATGACACACTATCTACTCTCTAAAAAAGCTCTAAATTTTATTTAAAGATGCCAATCTTAACCAGGTGGTTGACCTAGTTAAAATATCCTGTTAGTCACATGATGATATTGAGGCTGATTAAGTACATAACAGCAGCAGTATATCAAGAGAGAGAGAGAGAGAGAAAGAGAGATAAACTGCAATTGATTGGAGAAGTATTTAGAGGTGCAGGTAGAGGTTGTGATAAATTCCCTCTCTTTTTTTTTCTCAACTTTTATTGGTTTATTTATTATCTAAGGTACCACCATCACCACTGCTCTCTATCCCAACATCATCAACAGCCAACATTATAGGATTGCTGCCATTTACTGTATGCTTGGCTAGAGAAAAACACAAAGTTAAACATAGGGGGAGGGGGAGGGAAATGTTACTTGCTTATTTCTCTTCTGGTTTACTCTCTATAAGTGCCTTCTTTTTCATTGTTTTTAATTGTTCTGCCTTATGCTTTTTTTAAATCTTAACCATCTAGATGGACAAAAGTTTTGTGCATAATTATTTTCATTTTTTTTTAATAGAAATAATGAAGAAAAACTTACGTATTGAAAGAAAAAATTCATACATGCGCAACTGTGGCTGCCAATGAATTCTAATCTTTATATGCATATACAAACATAGACACACACACACTTATGTGTGTGTTGGTCAAATGGTTTGTAATCAGTTGTATTAGTGATTGTATCTCTATTGAGTAATTCACTGTGCAGTGAATATTCCTCAGCAGGATGGGAACTTTTCTTCTGCAAAGAAGCGCTATAGGTCAACACTATGTGCGCCATGCTATATTTTACCCTAGGGGCTTGCCAACAAGGAAGCGTACTAATTGTAAGTATTAAGGATGAAATTTTGTATAGATTACTACAGTACATATGTGCTCAAAATTTTATTTGTTTTTTTTTTTTAAATGAAGGATTGAAATTTCAAAACCTGCTAGTAGTATATTATTGTTAGCTTTACTCTAGTGTAATTATCATACATACACATATCTTTTTAAACTTCCAACCAATTTCTTCTCTCTCTTGCATTGCTAGTGTTGACTTTTTCTCTTTACTACATATGTCAACTCTATATGAAGGTTGCAAGTTGTAAATGTATTTATTAGGATTATTGATAAGAAGTTTATTTTTAGAAAATCTTTTTTAACAAAGCCTGTATTAAATATAATTTAAAAATCTTATGAACAAACAGTTTTTGTTTGTGTGTGCAAATATTTTGTTTTACATGTGCACTGTGAAAGTACAGTATTAGTAACAAAACTCCCTCTGCAACAATATACCCACATTTTTATGCCGCCATTATGTGCATGCTTTTAAATCTTTTTTGGCAGACCACTAAAGATTGTAAAATCTTGTTTCCCTTACCCTCTTTTGTCTGTTTTTTTTTTCACCGCCAAATAACTGACCATCTTATTGAGCTTCTTTTAAAATGAATATATTTTCCTTTTTCATTATTAATTATTTGTTTATAATAATTAGTAGTATAAGTTTTAAAATATATATACAATACAAATACTATCTATTGTTATATATTTATCTTTTCTGTATTGAAATTGTTGATTTAAATTGCACTAATGACTTTTTCTCTAATACTAATCACAAAATTTATTGATCATTTCAAAGGGTAAAAATCTATAAAATATAACAATTATTTCGATAGGAATTATTACAGTAACAATGAACTTAAAAAATTTTCTTAAATTTATATTGTTGTTTAAATGAATTTTCTTTTTCTCAATCCTTCCGACAGGCTACAAATCAAAAGTATTTTAGTTATTTAATTCTATTTTCCCTCATTATTCTTCATACTCTCAAATTATTTCTAATCAACTTAGTTTTATGGAAAGGCATTTTTGTTTCCTCTAAATAATGTTTTGTTTTTACTGTCTCGTTTAAATTTTTTGAGATGTGCACTCTGAACAATGTTATTTTCTTTGTGCATTCATTATGTACTTCAATATTTGGGAAGTTTGGGTTTTCATTTTTTTTTTCTGTATAGACATAATTGAACATTTTAAATATTTTTTCTCTCTTTTTTTTTTCTTTTTTTTTAGATTAATATCATTTTTACTTCATTTTACAAATATTTTGTTCTTTTATACTTTACAATGCAGCTTTCTAAAAGTTTTCAATAGTTTTTTGAATGTTACTGGCTTTGATATTTTATTCAGTTTTAGTTCCAGGATGTGCAATTATAAAGCTTTTATGTAAAAATACAACCTAATGTATTGTAATGAAATGTGTTTGCTAAAATGAAGGCTCATACACACGCATGCACACACACACACACACATCTACTATTTTAAATTAGACAAACTAGTTAACTAGCCACTTTTCTCTTTGTTTAGTCTCTTTCTTTCTCAATTGTCGAAGGGTGCATAAAACTGCATCTGTGACTTGCTGTTATTCTGCTCTGTTTGATTGGCTCGTCTACTGCATAGTTTGGCAAGTGAATAGCTACACAGTGGCAAGAAAAGGTTTTCTACTTTCCAAATTTTTGAAGGTCATAGCTTTGACCGTTGGTCACTTTTCTCCAGCTCAGTAATCTCTGTCAATTGGTAGTTTACCCCAAAGTCTTTTTTTCATTAATTTTAATGTTTGTTTTGCATAATTTCTGACTAATGATCAATGTTTTTCCAATATAGTATATGTACAAAACACATTCCTGTCTATGTTCATAATTTAGCCTTCAATCTTTTATTTCAACTTTTATAAACATTTTGTGTGCATTTAGATTTCATTTCTTCTGCTTTCAAACTTTTTGTTTGGTAACAAAATCATGGTGGTTACATTACCAATTAAATTTTATTCAATTTTCTTAAAAGTTAGAACATTATTTTTTTCTAATTTGCTTTTTTCCCCCTTAGTATTCTGTTGGTATTCATTTAATCCTAGTCACTGAATCTAAAACTTCCTCCATTCATAAGAAATGTGTGATAACAGAAATCAATTGAATATTTTGTTTTTAGTTTATTTCTGTTTCTGAGTCTATTCATTCTACTAATTGAATAATTGAAAACCATTCTATAGATACAAAATGATTCTTAACATTGTTTTTACATATTTTGCATTTGCAACCAATTAATGTTTATATCCACTGTTTTAATATATGTAAATTTTTCTGCTTGTTTTAGTAAATAGCGAATGTAATTGTTTATCTTTAATTGTTCACATTAGTTTCATTGAATTACATTCAACTCTCGCACTCAATTTCAAACTATTTGTTATTTTATAAAGATGTTTTGTTTTTTCATATCAAGTTTTATTTAAAACTTCTCTACTAAATCATTAAAATTTTCCATGGCTCCTGTTCATGAATTTTTACTTTACTAATTAATTTTTAGTTTTGATTTGTTTGAATTGTTGTAACCCACCACCACTTTTTATCAAGTTCTAACAGATTTTAAAATATTACATTTTTTCACTTTTAGATATTTATTCCATCATGACTTATTGCCCCTTATATTTAAATGTTTTGCTCTACATGATCTCACTCAGATTTTGGTTCTATGTTTTTAAATTTTTCAAGGCATTATATTTTGATTAATCTTGAACAACTTCATTATCTCTTTAATCAAATTTTTTGTCACAGAATCTCTATAGTTTATGTTATTTTTTTTTTAGAATTTATATTCTGGCTTCATTGTATGAATACTCTACTCCTGATAGTAATATCACTTGTATTGACTTTTTGAATTTCTTTATTAAAACAAATAGAACACACTGACTAGATTTTTAGGTATGTTTTATTTAAAACATTCTTAAAATTGAAAATTTAACATTGCAAAAGTAACTTTTCAGTTGAAAATTCTTTTCAGGAAATATCCTTGGCATTTGTTTGACGTATTTGTTTTTACTCTGAATACCTTTGATAAAACATACTTTTGTTTATAGGTCTCCTAACTTCAGTGATTTTATTTATAAGCTTGAAAATTAGAAAACCTAAAGATTCACTTCATAATGATATAAGCCATTTATGACATATAAATATGCTACAACATCTATATTCATATTTATATCATCTACTCAACTATAACTAGAGATTAATTACTCTTTATTGTTTCAATATGGCATTCAAACTTCATTACTATCTTAATTTCTTTAATATTTCATTATTAAAGAAATTCAGATAATCAAACTGTGCTAACATTCAATGGTTTTGTATACTTACCAAATTTCAAATACACCTACATTTTTGCTTTGAGGAATTCAATGAAAATGCCTCTTTTTAAAGTCACCTTAAACAAATGGAGGTAAATTTTATTCTCTTCTAAAAATATTGTTGGATATTTGAGATTTTCATGTTTTTAAAATAAATTTTAAAATTTAATGAAATTATTACTTTTTTATTCACAACATTTTGTTTATGAATCTGTGTATGTATATATATGTGTGTGTGTGTGTGTGTATATATATATATATATGTGTAATATGTGGATGTATGTCCTATTATAAATTTTCCTTGTTTTGCTTGTAATTAATAATTCTTCCTTTTGTGATTGACAGATGGTTAACACCAAGAGTCAGTGAAACAAGAAAACCGCGGGGGCAGAAGGGAGCGGCGGGGTCAGTAACTTAGTCTCCAATTAAGCACATCATTAAGCAACTGTAAATGACTTTTCATTTCCTGCATTACTTACTGATGATGCTATACTACTATTTATTTGTCAATATATCTATATATTTGTGTTGTAGTTGTTTTGTTGTCATTTTCTTGATTGTTATGGCTACACCCTTGTTTGGTTTTGGAATGATGATTATGTTAATCTTTTGTCTTGCTCTTGTTATCTGACCCTCTGTTTTTCAAATAATTTTTCTTGTTGCTTTATAATATGCATTTTCATTTATTTTTGTTTCTTTTTGCCATAATGATTTTTTCTCAAGCAGCACTTATTTTTTACCCAACCACATTGCTTTTAGTAGATGTATGCTCTTTAACTTCAGTTTCTAATTCACAGATATTTAAACAAAAAAATCTTATTGATCCTCACTATGAGATTATAAAGGTGTAAGTAGCGCGCTTTTCTTGCCTTCAGACTAAAAACTTAAAATCTATTTTATTCAGGCGAATGCTATCTCCTTGCCTATTACATCACTTATATCAATGTCCATGGACCCTAAATTATATGCATTCATACATTATACTTTTATGATATTATAAATTCATTTTTATTCTATTAATGGATTTAAAAAAATATTTTTCATTTTATGCGCAAAGTGCTCCTAGAATTCATACTCTTCTATTGTTTTCTTATAATTGTAATGTTAAAAAAATTTCCTTGTATCATTGCAAATTTTAAAATATTGGTTATGATAAAATAATTTTATAAAGGAAGGTTAAAATTTTTATTTTAGTTTGATTTAAGTGTTAGTCAATTTTGCTATCAACAATTTAATTAGTGAATCCTTTATTGATAAGAGTTTAATTTCTCCCAGTTTATAGGTTTGTTTAGATAATAATATTAAGTTTGCTGTTGATTTCAGATTGGCTTTGATTGTCTTTTTATACTTAAATGGACATAAACTTTTAAAGTTCAGAGAGCAGAAATTTTTGTTGAAATGTTATTTTATAAGTTGTAGTGGTGAACTTAGTTTTACTGTTGTCAATCAATTTATCCAAAAAAAGAGAGTTTGTTATATGAAATGTATGTGTGAAATTAGGTAATGGATTTTAAAAAGAATAAAACCTTGTAGTTTATTAATTTTCTTCTTATTAGCTAGTATATATATTTTTTTTAAATCTGTATACAGGCCTGTTTCACCATTTACGGCTTGTCAGTACAATTCTGCAAATCGAAAAACTTCAGAATGTGAAAATATTTTTATAGAAAAACCTGGTAATTTCAAAATCTTATTTTCTAAATTATATATTTTATCAAACATATTTCTTTAATATCAAAAGAAGCATTCAATTAAGTTACATTTATTTAGTTATACTATAAGTTACTTTGATATCTTGCATCTATAAGATGAATAAAATAAATGTTTGATACATAATTTTTTAAACATTGTGGCAAGCAAGTGGAAAGCGATCAAGGTGTAAGAAAAGATTTCAATGATTAGCTATACAGTATCAAACAAAAATTTGATTCCGTATTTAAATTTCAAAAGAATCCTTTTATTAAACTCTTCCTCGTTCAC